>REGL01000072.1:139939-152173 GCA_004194395.1 Aurelia aurita complex sp. Pacific | reverse complement strand
AGTTTGAATTTTAAAGCAAATCAAAATTGTAAAGCACCTAATTTAAGAAACTAGCTTCCAGATTTCTTCAATGTTACTGCCTTACGTAAGATATATTCTAGCGTTTTTTTTAATGTTCTCGGATTCACTTTTTCAGCTTGGCGATTCTCCACATGATCCTGTCAAAGTACCATTCCAACTTCCATCAGGTAAGAAAAGCTATGGCAAATAACACTTGTTGAACCTTGACAATTTAAGAACAAAAATCACTTTGGGGGCTTACAGAAGCTTAGCCTGACATTTAGTCCACTAAGGCCAACAGAAGCTTGAATATAAGTCAGTTCACTCTCTGTTTTTTGTGCCAAGTCCGTCGTGACCTCATAAAGTAGCGATTTTCATGTAACGATTCCATTTAAGCACTACAAATTCAGAGTGAATAGCACACATTCTGTACTGCAAATGATTTCTACCGAAGAAAACTGCTTGATAATTTTCCTTTAATTTATTACTTTGCCTCTCTGATTGCTGTAGGGTGGCTCTTTGCGACGCTGCCACAGTCAAAATGTTCTATTTAAAGTTTCAATGTAGGCTGTGTTTTCATATGTTAAAGGACATGTATGACATACCTTATTGGTGAACATGAAAACAAAGACAGCTTTTGTTCTCGTATCGTTTTTATCATAGACGAAATCCAGCCTGCATCTGGCATCTATTTACAATAAGAGGCCCTTTACATGATAAATTTCAACCCGTGTTGAGTTTCAACACGGGTTGAGTTTTAACAGCATTGCTTATTTTGCCTTGCGTTTACATGAAATCTCAACACGGGTTGAGATTAGGTCACATGGTTGCAGACAATAGAAGAAGGAATGTGAGCCCACTCAAAAATTTGAATGATTGTGGAAATAGATTCGATCTCCTTTGTTCGCATTCTAATCTCGCCCCGAATTGAAAAAATTTTTGCGTTTACATGAGAATTTCAACCCGTGTTGAAATTTCATCACGGGTTGAGTTGCCGAGTTGAGCTGAACCCGTGTTGAGTTTCAACTCGGCCTCCTTCATGTAAACGTGATGAAGGCTTACAGCATCAACCGAGTTGAAACTCAACCCGTGTTCAACTCAACCCGGGTTGAAATTTCTCATGTAAAGGGCCTCTAACACTGTTTTGTTTTGTGCTCTGTTTTTCGACCAATCATATGCGTCGACGTTTCTATCGACCAATCATATGCGTGAGCTCTTTTGTTAGCCCTTTGAACAAATATTACCTCATTTTCTCTCCATTCGTAGGCACCGTCAACGAAGGTCAATTTGCCTTCACCGTGGAAAGTGTCATTATGCCACAATGGCTGCGAGGCACTGTAACCTACATTATCAAGGTATGCAACGTCATAAATTCTGCTCCTTTGCGATATTTTTTATCTAATTCCTTCTTGTGCAAGTTGATACATTTCTAATTGTAGTAATGTATAGATTTGAAAGCCTTCTGTTGGGTACATTAGCAGCTGCTGGGTCGGCTATTAAGTGGCTGCAGATTATTGGAAACCGGGTACAGATATCTCGGCCGATCCAATGTTAATAACCGCGACCTTTACCCGCAATGTCTTGTAAAAAAGAAATCCTAACTGTTCATCACTTGGTCTATTTTGCAGTATTTTTCTTGCCTTCTTTTGAGTTTGATTAAAGAGGGTCATAAAACGATTTCTACCAGTTTCCTCACCATGCCACAATCGTTGCAAAACTGTAGTTTTATCCTCTATGGTGTATTGGTTGGTGTGATTGTACGACTTGGGGAGAGCAAATATGTATTGGAAGATTTGGGTATGCGTGGTAAAACTAGCCATGAGAAGTTTTGGAAGCGCAACCGACCGATAACCTATCAAAAATCTGTCTTAAACAAGTTATCGATTTTGATCCCTCACAGACGAAACTTTTATCAACTGAATTATTTCCGCTAAGAGTCTGAAAGAAACTTAGATCACTTGGCCTTTATTTCTGTGTTTTAGGGAACCGATGGCTCAACCAGTGAAAAGATCGATTTTAAAATCAACTTTCCTGTTTCTTCATTCATTGTGCAAACACCAGTTCACAGGTGGGTACCTCATGCCTTTATTTGATGACACGATAGTCTCTGATAACAATTGAAGATTTTGTAATGATTGAATCAGTAAATTTTGATTGATACGCCATTTCAAAGCGATTAGCGATCGCAGTCAAAAGAAAGTCTTTCAAGCTGCAAATGAAAAAGTCGAAGCAAGTAAACGTGCCCTTGAACTAGTATGGCCAACTGTCGCATTGTGCACACAGAATGTCATAAGACCTCACGGGTATTTACGAAGAAAGAAGGATTGAACTGGAAAGTTTCATCGCAGATTTAATTTATGGTGTTCAAAATCTGAGCATTCATTCCTTGAATTACATAAGAATATACGAGAATTGTAAGGCCTCCGTTTCAGCTTCTGAGGCAGATAAACCAAATCCGCAAGGCACACGTTTAGATCTTTCGTTTTCTTTTGATATATTCTCATGACTTCTGTTTGATCTAGTGCCTGTCTGCGTGCACAATGCAACAGTTGGTCACATTGGTTTGGGGCATCTTTCACGGCTTTGTTTCTTTGTTTTGATTTGCTACTTGAGACAATGCTGTTTGTCGTTCTTTGTTTTGATTTGCTGCTTGAGACAATGTTCTTTGTCTTTGATCGGTCATCGCTTTGCAGTGAGGTGTCGTGTGTCGATCAAAAGCAATTGAGGCTATTGGTTTAAAATCTGCCCTTGTTTCTTAGGATAGGTCGTTGTTGGTTGAACTTGAGTGTTGAAGATGGGAGGACACTTTTGAAGTCTATCTCAAATTAGATGCCACGTGAACAAGGACAGATAATGTTACAATAGAACTCGCTACTGTTTATTGACACCTAGATACAAAGCAATTGGTGATTGCAGACAAAGGGAATTCCATGCTCGTTTGGTGAAGACATAAACAAAAACAGAGCAAGCCGCAAAAATTGCCCTGAAACCTGGATCGATAGCTCAGTCGTTGTGCATTCTAGAGATAGTTTTTTAGAGCAAATATTAGCACATATCGAAAGAAGAAGGATATATCTAAACTTCTGCCACGGGCATTTTATTTCTTCGTACAGAAGCTGAGCAGTAAGTGTTTTAATTACACCTGAAAAGTACGAGAATTGAATCCCCTTCCAATTGGCTTCTGCACAAAGTAAATAAAATGTCCAAGGCAGAAGTTTAGATATATCCTTCTTCTTTCGATATGTGCTAATATTTGCTCTTAAAAACAATTTCTGGAATGGACAACGAGCAGGCTAGCGACCCGGGTTTTCAGGGCAATTTTTATGGCTTGCTTTGTTTTTGTTTATGTCTTGACCAACCGAGCATGGAATTCCCTTTGTCTGCAATCACAAATTGCTTTGTATCCAAGTGTCAATAAAAAGTAGCGAGTCGAATTGTAACATTATCTGTCCTTGTTTGCCACGTGAGATTTGCGATAACGCAGAATTACTCATGCAAAATGATTCAGTTCAGTTGTTCGAGGGCATTTTCACGTGATATCTTGTTTGAGAAAGACTATAGTCTGTATCATCAAGGTTCGGGATCACTGAAGTAGCTCATCAATATCCCAATCTGTGACCCTTTGCCAGATTCTGAATTGTAGAGGGAGGGGCTTGAACAACCACTCTCTGAGCTGCCATGGCTAAAGGTCAAAGGATTAAGCTACTATGAATTCAAACGTTCACGACTCGTGAAGGGCTGGGATCACAGGAGCTAATCCATAATCGAATCTGTGACCCTTTGCCATGATGATGATGTTCTAGAGGGTGGGGCTTGAACCTCGACTCTCTGAAGTAGCACGGCTTGAACGGCAGAGGATTAACCCACTGCCCACCAACCAAATCGTCCAGGAATGAGTCTGTTATCACTCACACTATAACGCGCCCTCAAAGAGCCTCAAAGAGGAATCATGGTTCAAAGAAAGGTTGATTTATTGCTGAAATTGTTAGAAAGATTAGCTGTTAGTTTTGAAGAAATAGGGACTTCTTGCCCTCGCTTAATCCACAATCTTGCCGTCTTTCCTCTTCGTAAAACCTTAGAAGCATTATTTAGCCAGCCTCTCCGTCCTTTGTTTCTTTACATGGAAGAGTCGTTACATTTGTTATTCATTGTCAATTAAAAGAAAATCTCAAAAAGTACATCTACTATGCCCGTCAGGGTGGGAATAGACACTAGGTTGCGGGAGTTTGTTACATTTGTTTTGAATATATACAGCGGGGCAATTCCAGCGTTCAATTCCATACGACCGAGGGCCAGCAATGTGTGCAGGTGTTAGTATTTCACTTCGCCCGTAGCTAAAAGGTTGTATCAAGATGGGGGGCGGGGGAGGGGAAGGGGGTACACAACCTGCAGTTTCCCGGGGCTCTGCCATCCAGTTTTCAGAAAAAATATCCATTTTTAATTGCTAAAAATTGTCATCGTACCCATTTTCATGAGGGATTTGGCGAAAAAATTTGATTATGTTTGCCGAAAAACGACCCATGCCATGTCTAGACAATTTTTCTCCTAAAACGCGCTCATGTTGCTCTATATCTTGCCCTCTAGAATCAACTGAAACGTTATCTCGTATAACAGTGTACCGGGTGACCCAGAAAAAGTGACCCAGAAAAAGTGACCCAACGCAATCTGTCATAGACAAAAAAGTAAGTGGCTGATTGAAATATTTCAAGCGTTGTTCTGTCGCTAAAAGACTGGCCTACTTTATGAGTATTTTTGCATTTTTTTTTTTGTTACGGTAAAGCTCCTAAATTAAGGATTTCGAGGAAAAGGGCAGGCTTGAAATCCTCAAAAAGTCGTCAAAAACAGGGGATCGATTTGAAGCCATTTCAGGTCTTCAAAACAACGAGGAGCGTGTTTCTTTTTGCCTGAGAATATCTTTAAGTACCTAGGGACTATAAACTTGCTCTGAAGACTTCTGACTGGGTCACCTTTTCCCAGGTTGAAACGAAACACGCTCCTTGTCGTTTTGAAGATCTGAAATGGCTGTAAATCAATCCTCTGTTTTTGAGGAGTTTTTTAAGATTTCAGGCATGCCCTTATCCTCGAAATCCTTAATTTTGGAAATTTACCATGCCAAAAAAATTGCGAAAAATACTTATAGGATAGGCTAGTCCTTTGGCGACACAAAAACGTTTGAAATATTTCAATCGGCCACTTACTTAATTTTCTGTAAAAGATTGCGTTGGGTCACTTTTTTCTGGGTCACCCGGTATGTAATTCAAATTTCAGCCATGCGAAAAGCAGACAAAGTCGTCAAAGAGAAATCCAGGTGTTACGACAAGGATCTTTTAGCCTTACTGTAAGGACTTTTTAAATGGAATTTTGAATTGACTTTTTAAATGAAATTCTAAATGGAATGGTTTTATGCATAAAGCTCAAATAGCAACTGACTAAAAGAACAGGTATATGCCGTAAGTCCCGGAATAAGCCCCCACCTTCGAATTAGCCCCACCTTCGAATTAGCCCCACCTTCGAATAAGCCCCACCTTCGAATTAGCCCCACCTTCGAACTATCCACCCCTTCCAACTATCCCCACCATTGAAAAAGCCCTCACCCGAACGACTTCTTTACGACAAAGATCCCCGTGACTAATTCAAGGACTTAACGGTAGTCACAATTAAAGACAACTATATAANCTTATTCAAGGACTTAACGGTAGTGCCAATTAAGGCCAACTATTTACAAACATATCTACTAAGTTACGCGAAGAAATGCAGTTCACAATAAAAAACCTAAAACAAAGAAAGGATTTTACAGAATTTGCAGTTGCAGCTTTGATAAGTCATTTGATATTATGTAGGGAGTGTGCAGTTTTTCATTGTAGAGGTGCCCATAAATTCTCCCATACACTGTGCCCATATATCTGACTGTATCGATTGATACCAAGGAAAGCTTTCACTTTTACTGATTACAGTTTATCAGAACACTTTAAATTGTAAGGCATTTCTTTTTTTTCGAAGATGAGCGTCATGAAGCTAGGATTTAGAAAAGATTTTGTTTCTTAAATCTCTAGTCTTATTTGGACTGTGTCAATTCGCGTTGGCTCTCCTTTGTATTCAGCTTAAGACAGCCAGGTCACTAGGTATTTACAGAGAGCATAAGTTTCACACTAATTGTTTCTCATCCGGCCTTATACATGTAATCTGCCAGTTTAGACAACTTAAAACTTTGGATTAGTTTTGCCATAGTTCTTGACATTGAAAAAATCACTGGCTGACCCCATACTCCCAAAAACTACCGTAGATGGACAAAGAAACGTTTTTAGCTTTAAAGTTTGCATTTTTCATCTAAGCATTGTCAAATAGGAATCAATCGAAAGATTTCGAATAAGGAAGTTTGGAAATTTAGAGGAATTACAGTTTTGAGCTAAGGAAAGGGATTTTCGTCCCCTGATTATTCTAACGATTCTTTGTTTCAAATCGCACAGGCATCGCTCTACGCCATCTGCAGGCTTATTTCTTTCTGATTTCAAATTTGAATCAAATCTATAAAAGCCCGGAAGGGAAGTATTTGATTTTGAGGTTTGCAGAGCGAGTTTAATGAGAGAACTTTTCGTTGGACACAGGTCCTTGATTTATAGCAGCTGTTCTGATCTTACCAAGCAAACCTGTTTGAATATTGATGTATTATTATTATTATTTTTATTGTTCAATATTTTGTCGTCGAGAAGAGGGTCCACCGTGAGGGGAGCTCAACAGGGAAGGGGGATATACAGAGCTTTTATGGTAAGTCATTGTTGTTTAGACCATGTTGAGACTGAATATAATGAAAAGATGATCCTCTTTACAACACACGGGTGGGTTTTATATATCTGTGTTTCTCTATTCCTCTGTATTCAAAAATGATCTCCTAAAACTATGGGATCGTTTGAAATTAATTTGTAGCCTGGAAATGAATCTGTTGTCTGACATCGACGAGTTGCTGCTGATCACATTTTAATCCTTTCATTTTCCAGGACTTATTTCGCTAATCTGCTCGCTGGTGGTACTCTCACTGAAAAACAGTCTGCAAACGTAAGCCACGACCTTTTAAGTCAATCAACCGAGTTTGAAGAAAACTTAGCTTGGGCCCGGGGGCACTTCACTGTTGGGTCATATGGGGTGTGCGCTCCAAGAATTTCAACTATGACCCAATCTCAGATTATAGGCGAGATTCTGAGACCCGATCCCAAAACGTATATGTGGTTTCAGACAATTTTTTTCACTAAAAAACAATAGGGAAATTGTTGTTTATCCCAAACCTGACCATTCCCAGAATTTCTAGCAAAAATTCAACCCCAATCCCAGGATATTTCTTTAAAAAGTACATCCCATTCCGAGAATTTTCGTGCCAAAAAACCACCCCAAAATTTGCTCTCATCCCGTATGATTGGATAGTGAAGTACCCCCGGGAGCTAGGGGAACTGGGGCAATTTAGATATGGCATTTTATATTTGAAACAGTAGGAACATCAGTGGAACGTAGCCTTATTTGCTCTATTCCCTTACCAGATGGCTATATCTCCGTTATTTTACTCGGAAACACATCCATGTTCTCATGCATACAATGATGATTTACCAGTTAAAGTAATAAGGTCTGAGATTAGGCTAAATTTAGTTTGTTTTGATACATGTTACCATAGTCACAATGATATTAATGATATAGAAACTTTAAAGGATGAATCCAGTGTTCTTTAGATGACGTTATACAGTTTAAGAACCTACAGGCTGAAACTGTCAAATATGACCCCCTATTTTATAAGAACCAATCCATTGTATTTATTGCGTTCATTGTCTTCATTCTACCGGGTGCGCCAAAATAAACTATGCATGTTTGGCAGGCCACAATAAATCGTACACTGGACCGATTTTGAAGATTCATGACTTAATATTTAGCAGAAAGCCTCAATTAGATTCTAGGATTTTTTGCAATTTTTTTGTTTTCAATTTTTAGAGCTAGACGCGAGTTTCTTACAATGTTAGTTTTCGTAAACACTGAAAAAGATAAAGAAAACGTCGGTCGAATTTTCTAAAGAATTGACATGAAGGGAGAAAGAGGAAACTTGTTCGTGGTGATTTGGGATTTAGAAATCGATTAGTTGTATCGATTAATTGTATCGATCAATTAATCGATTTCTAAATCCCAAATCACCACAAAAAGTCTTCTCTTTATCCATTCATGTCGAGTCTTTAGAAAATTTGATCGACGTTTTTGGATCATTTTCAGTGATGTCGAAAACGAACATTTTAAGAAACTCGCGTCTAGCTCTAAAAACTGAAAACAAAAAAATTTGCAAAAATCCTGGAATTTAATTGAGGCTTTCTGCTAAAGATTAAGTCATGAATCTTCAAAATCGGTCCAGTGTACGATTTATCGTGGCCTGCCAAATGTTCATAGTTTATTTTGGCGCACCCGGTACAATAACCCAGGCTGACTCCCAAAATTGTAGGTCCTTATACGAGTGTGTTCACTGCAAAGCAAGTTTACCTTCTGTTTAGCAATATTTTAACATCTTTCACCTATTCACGCTCTTAACTGCAGCCTTCAGCGAAAAATCTTTGATAACTTAGGCCTAAGCTGGCCGGATTCGGAGCACCAATTTGCGCTATTGCAAGGTACAGAGGCTAGCCGCGATTTTGAGGTAACGTCGTGGCGTCAGCACGCAACCCAAACAGTAGATCAGCCTTGTTCAGGTTGAATATCACGTCACAGCGCATGGACGTTTGAGGAAGATGGCATATCATTTCACGATGTGTCTATCATGTCGGTATTTTTGTTTCAGAAAAATAGGTAGGGCCCTCTTTCTGTAGCAGATTTGAAACGGAGAACGGAATTCATGGTTAGTATATGACGTTTTACGTTGCATTTTGACAGGTCGATGTACCAGCAGACCTCGAATTTAAAGACATTATTGGTAGGATTTGTTCAAAGATGCACACAACTGGTTAGTTTTGCAATTTTCTTCTCTTATCTTGAATTTTGTCAAACAGATGCGCTAAACATATCGCCAGTGAACTTTTACCAGGATCCTTTGGGCTACATCTTTTATTGCAATCGTTATGTCGTTATGCTAACGTCCGAAACCAGGTCATCTCTGCTCTTTCGTGTAGCATGCAATTTATTTGTGTACTGCGTTAGGGTTCCTGTATTTACTTCGAGTTTAAGTGGTTCATAAATCTACTTCGCTATCATCAATGTTTTATTAATGCTGCTTTTTTCATGAAACTCCGATTTCTTCGAATTTGATTTTTGTGGGTTAAACAAAATACAAGCTATATTAGTGATCCGTGTTTTATCCAGTTTTATCGTTGCTATTGCCTTTTATTACCTGACTGACGTTTTAAAAACGAGACAATGCAGGAATCCCGCCAGTCTCATTGGTTAATCGCACATTTCCCGCGGTTTTCCCGTAGCCTTGTATAATACGATACAAGGACTTGTTTTTGTCACCATAGCAACTGGTTTAGGCCTGTGATATTTACAATAAACTTAAGCGACATAACAGTAACAAATTTCGTTTGACTAAACGATATAAGTCAAAATTAGCAGCTTTCAGGTAATAAAATTCATACTAATCGGTTTTGTAGTTATACAGGAAAATATAAAGCCCTCGGCCTTATTGCACAGACCTTGCAAGCTCGGTCTGTACGTTTAAGACCTCAGGCTTTATATTTTCCTGTACAACACAAAACCGGTTAGTATGCGCATAATATGCAAGGTATTTCAGAAAAAATGCAACCCAATAATAATTGAAAGTTTTCAGAAGATGATACGATTTGAATACCGGTGTCCCAAAAAAATTCCGGCGTTTGATTGAATGCAAAGAAAAAAGTTTTGAATCTGCAAACTTCTATTCATTCGAGTTACATGCTAGAGATTTCAAATTGCAGTTTGGCATATCGTAGGAAGAAATTAATATTCTGAAAATGGAGTTATGAGCTCTAACATTTCATGTTCATCTTGAAGGCAAAACCAAAGAGATTTGTACGCCTTTCTGCATCATCCGATGCTTCATCAATCATATATGATACCATATAAATACATATTTACGTATATGTCAAAACGTACGTAATACAATACGCAAGTAAGAATCTTGGTCGAAACACAGAAGAAAGCGTCAACAAAAACAGCTCGTTTATTTTGCGAATAGTTTCTTCTGTTCATACAGACTCTTCAGGCGCAAAATCAGGCTCATTTTGGGGCTGAAGAGTCTGCATGAACGGACGAAACTAGTCACAAAATAAACGATTTGTCTTTGTCAATGCTTTCTTCTGTGTTTCCACTTTTATATGTATAAACTTTATTTCTATCCGCAGTTGTAGAAAGCGTCGAAAATGGGGCATCAATCTATGGATACACTATACAACATCATGAAATCTTGCTTCTTGTTAAACAAAAGGTACATTTTTTTTCTTTTAGTCATTCATTTCTATTTTATCAGTCTTTCTTTCCCAGTAGAACCAAACAAGTTAAAGATTTGTCTGCCCTTTGCAAAAGCTTACATTTGCAAAGAGCAGAAAAGTCTAGAAATATTCCATTCAAATCGAAGTGCACACGCGCCTTGAAAAATAGATAGCCAAAAAACAATGCTATGCCAGACTATTTCCCTAATCCTATTCATAAGACAAGCCTGCTCACCAATTCACATTCCATTGAAGCCAATGAGTTACGTGTCTTGTTCTCATACTGTACAAGGTTGGTCAAATCAGAAATATAGGACAAGTTCTTTCTCGGGCAGCCCTGCTCTCTAGAAGGCACTACTTGGAACCAAAAGTGCACTTTTCAGCAGCTTCTCGACAGAAGAAAGGAGCACTCTTATTTACTTTGAATAGGGGTATTTTGAACAATTTGGAGACCGAAAACATGTTGTAATTTTGGTAGTGTGCATTTTAAGGTGAAATTTCCTCCGGAGAACTTTGCTTAATATGGATTGAACGAGAGTCCCTTTCATTACAAAGGAACGGCGCAAACAAGTATTGACTTGTTTGGTTTTATGATTATGTAATTTATGTTGATGAATGATGAAATGTGAAGAAAAATTTCCTTCAGGGCTCCAACATCTTCTCAACTTCTGGGGCAGGTATTGTCCCTCTTGCATCATTAAATTTAGGGGGCTCCGCCTCTAGATTGTAGGCAAATCTGTAAACACCGTTGATTCAGGAACGTGTCCATCGTTTTCTGCAGGTTGTTTGTTGGCTGCGCCCAAGCCACCAAAAGTAACAGTCAGTTAACCTTTTATATCCGAGCAATCGCAAGAGACACGAATGTTTGTTTTGTTCCTCTGTGAAGTGCAAAGATTTATTTTCATGATAACGCTCTTATTTTGGAAAAAAAATGAAAAGCCTATGTGCTATTGCGTTTCAAATAAATGTCTCGCAAATGATGGGGTAGAGGACACGGAACATGTCCTGCTGCTTTGTCATTCTTATAATGGGCCTAGATCTGATTTTCTCAATAGTGTAAATGCAATATTGCTACCTCATGGTTTTTCCTCTCTTTCAAATGAAGTTTTACTCAAATTCATTCTGTATGGAGATAAAAGGTTAACCATCGACAACAATAAAAAGCTACTCGAGGCAACCCTCAAATTCATTCATGATACAGAACGCTTTTGAAGGTTCCATTGCTGTAAAGTCCCATAGATATGCACCTACTTTGTTTTCATTTTCATTGTGTATTAGTAGCCAATATTTATTTTAGCTTAGTTAATTTCCATTGTGTTTTTGTTTAACATTGTGCATCTTTATGTATTGGCCATGGGGTAGTCATTGTTTTTTGCTCCTCATGGTATCGTCCCCGTATTGTTGTATAGTAATTAGATAGTATGGTAGAACGTATTGATGTATTGTAATATTTTATATGAATAGAAAAAAATATATATATATCTCCAGCATTAATTTTTGCAAATTTCGAGTGTGAATAGCACATTCGCTACTCCGAGCTGAGAGTTCAGCAAAGGGGACTGGGAAATCTTCCCACATTGTTCTCAGTGCCCTTTTGTAGACTCTGTTTATTGCTACATTGCCATCTTTCCCACAGGTGCGCCAAAAGGAAATTGATAAGTTTTAAAATTCGTTATATGAAGAATTCTTGATAAATTGGACTGAATCAAACTTTGGTTGATAGGTGGAGGGATAAAGTATTTTTTATTTATTTTCCTCTATATTTTTCTTTGCGTTGGAAAAAAATGTAAAACTCATTTTAAAATGCCTTCAC
>REGL01000072.1:68777-105493 GCA_004194395.1 Aurelia aurita complex sp. Pacific | reverse complement strand
ACCTTGCTTAGAGAATTTTTCGCGAAAAACCCACCCCATTGGGCGGCACATACCCCGACCCTACCTTCAAAACGCTACGTACCCCCCCCCCCCCCCCCCGGAACAAGATGAGGGAGAAAGAGAGAGACGTTCAATGAATGCAACGAAGAGTTGACACAACCAATATACTTTCAAAATACTTTTCGTTTTGTATTAGTGGAGACATCTGTAGTAGAGAATGCTTCAAATCATTGACCTACTGCCCTACTGTAGGTTTTAGAGTGGAACAAGGCTTACTTTTCCATTGGACTGCCAGCTTCATTTAAATGCCATTTTGCATTTATCACCTTGCGTTCTTTAAGACCCCCCAACAAGTTAGCACAAGGCATGTGACACCCTCAGTTATACCCCATTTACACTGAGAAGTAAAACCCGCTTAAACTAAACAAGCTTATGATGCTTATCAAAACGCTGCGCTTTAATTGGTCAATCTAACATACTGAAGTCATTTGATTGGTTGAAATCTAACTTGGTTTAGAGGAGGCTGGTTTAACTCTGTCAGTGTGAAAGAGATATTACTCTACTTGTACGCTGGTTTAATATTGCCAATTCTGAGCCTTTGCCTCGTGAGGACCAATTTTAGACTTCTCGAGTAATAATTTAAAAGTCTTGGAAGAATATTACCCTTACCAGAGAAAACCACCATTTCGAGAACCTTATTTGATCACAAAAGCATTCCATAGCATATAATGAATGTAGAATATATAAAAACAGCCAGCTATATGTTTAGCATCTTGGCTCCACATGGAGTTCATTGTCTGAAATTATTTACGAGGATGTGACAGTAATTTTCTTAGCCCATTCCGTGATTTTATGATTACAAATATGTCTGTTTATGCAGGGTCAGTCTCAGCTTGGTAAGCAAAATATTAAACAACTAAAATGAAATGAAATATTTTTCTTATAGAGGTGCTAAACTATGGAATGGCCTGTCAGCCGAGTCAAAGCAGGCAACCTCTCTTTATAGTTTCTAGAAAACTATTTAGAAGCAGTTTTTGAAAATTGAAATTATCTTGAAAATTATTGTACATAGGTTTTGAATATTGTAAATAAGGGTTTTATAGTTTAATCTAATTTAATTAATAGCTTTTACTTTGTTTCTTTAGATTGTAATTAATGTTTTTATTGGAAGGCCCCTGGAAAACCGACTTGTTGAAGGGCAACCCTCCCCTCCTTAAAAGAATTAAATATGAAATATATAAAATATGAAATATAGTGTATTTACCTACAACCTTTCATTAACTTTATCCTTTAAATTCTAGAATTGTTGGCGAAACTTCAACAGGATGTCTTTTGTCTGGCTCAGGACTTGGAAAGAAAGGTAGATAATGCAAAAATTTCGGACCTTAACATTTTCGGACATTTCAAACTTTTGGTATTTGAAATTTTGTCTTCTCCGAAATAGTTTGTGTCCGGCATTTTTATTTGCCGTGCGGGAAAATCAAGATATTAAATGCTGCTCTTCTCCTCCGCCGGTTTCTAGTTCCGTAGTCCATGGTTCTTGGTTCCGTAGTTCTGTAGTCCATGGTTTCGTGGTCCGTAATTTTGCAAAAGAATCCAGCGGAGGAGAGTAAAGTGCTGCTTAGACTCAATACATGTTGTAGTTTTGCCCTTTGACTGCACTGACAACGCTACAACTACAACTCATTTCCCTACGCTTTTCATTTCCCTATGGACCTATCTTTATATATATTTCTATATTTTTGGGAAATTCTGTACTTGAGAGCATATTTTGCTTTTTAGCAATCTTCCATTTGCGAGGTATTCTTCAAATTAATTCGAAGGCTTCTTCCTTTGTGGTTTTAAATAGGAGATGCATGTCTTTGACAAACCCAGTATTTTTTACGGTTTTTTTATGGCATTTATAGGATTGCCTGCTGAGCAAGTTGGAACGGGAGCAGCTGAAATGTTGTTAAGAAGCATCAGTAATGAAGCTTGCGTTGATGAATACCTTCAGGATCAGGTATAGTTTCCAATTAGAATTTGTATGCCTCTTTGATTGCACATTTTGGCTGATTTTGCAAAATTATTAATAAACGACTATCTAAATATCAGCGAAGATTTGGAACTTTGTGGAAAGCTCTGCTTTGCTTGCAGTGAACACCCCGTGAATATGAAGCCAAGTTTAGGTGGTAGACAACTTTGTTATATCCTTAACTGTTTCACCGTAAAGCCTTGGATTTCTAAGTATTTTCTCGCCCTTTTTGCTTATGTTTGTAATGGGCCTAGCCACGTAGTTAGAGTTACAAGCAGTGCAGAAAACTGTGGAAATTTGGTTAGTTATAAGAATTGAATAATGTTGCCGACGGTCTCTTGTCTCCATTGTGTCTTGGTCACTGCCATCTTGGTGACGGCTTCCACCATAGCTTTGCATCTGTTTCTGTACATAATTGAATCCATTTGCCAAGCAACATGTAAATTCTTATTTCGCATATGGACCATCTTTGTGTGCCTTTGATGTAACGGAGATATTCTCAACCGTCTCAACCATCTTATATTCAATATTCAATCAGATGATCTTGTTGATGGCTCTTGCATCTGGCAAATCAGCTATTCAATGTGGACCAATCACACTGCACACAGAGACAGCAATACACATGGCAGAAACGTTAGCTGCGGTAAATTTTATGTTATTCTAAACTTAAGTAATTATAATTGTACTTTATCCAGGTGGTCGTCACTTTGGTGGACCATAGCTTTCACTATCAGCACGTTATAGTGGTTGGCTCAACATATAGTGACTGGTTACAAACAAAAACTGGTGTCCCCCAGGGCTCTGTGCTAGGGCCACTACTATTCAATATTTTTCTCAATGACTTCATCTACATCGTCGAACATTCGGAGGTGTGCAATTTTGCTGATGATAACACCATTTTTTCTTGTGATGACACTTTTGAAAGTGTGGCTTCAAACCTAGAAGAAGATATGTCTCAAGCGATCTCTTGGTTCAAAACTAATCAAATGGTAGCCAATCCATCAAAATTCCAAGTTATGCTACTCGGTTTGAAGACAAATGATAATATTGTTCTCGATATTGGAAATGTATCTGTTGATATTGTCAGTAGTGTTAGATTATTGGGGATTACCATAGACTCGAGACTAAAATTCGACCAACATGTGGCAAAATTATGTCAAAAAGCAAACAACAAGATCAGTGCCTTCTCTAGAGTCTCAAATTATTTAGATGAGAAACAATCTCTTTTACTGTACAACTCATTCATAATGTCTCAGTTTAATTATTGTCCGTTGATATGGATGTTTTGCGGAAAGGTTGCGAATAATGATCTCAATCGCACCCATAAGAGAGCGCTTCGAATTCTCTTCAACGATTTTATATCTTCTTTTGATGAGTTGTTACAGAGAGGAAAGGAGTGCACTATTCATCAAAAGAACTTGCAAAAGTTAATGCTCGAGGTTTATAGCAGTTTAACACAACAAAACCCTTCTTTTTTGTGGGATATGTTCCATGAAAAGGACAATAATTACAATCTACGATCAAAGAATCTGTTGATGTTGCCTCAAACTAAAACAACTACTTATGGCAACGATAGTTTATCTTTTCGTGGTAGCATATTATGGAATTCCCTGCCCAATGATACAAAAATTGCCACCTCCGTCTGTTCTTTTAAGTCATGCATAAAAAAATGGATTGGAGAGACTTGCCGTTGCAAAATTTGTAAATAGGGTATTTTAGGGTATTTTCGTTTCTTATCATGAACTGTAATTTATTTTTGTTTTTGTAAATAGTTGGTCTTTATTAGTTCTTGAAGAAGAGCTATTTTTAATAACCAACTTTAAAGAATGTTATAATAATAATAATAATTATATGACAGGGGCTAAAGGTCAGGGTTAGGTTTTGAAAAGGGGTTTTTAGTTGTTAAAGGACAAGTCCGGGGTTGGTATGATTGATGATAAATACAAGATGATACTGCTATGAATGATGTATGATACTTTTTTCCACTATTTTTCGCCTTCTCTTTGTGAAATTACGTATTCAAGTAAGCAATTTGAGCGAAATGACGTCATATCGCACAAACGAAAACGAGGCTGTGCGATTGTTTTTTGCCTCTTTATCGTAGCAAGCCTCTTTATCGGGTTCTCGTGCCATTTTCAATGCATGAGTACCCCGGACTTGTCCTTTAACAATAATGGATGATAACAAATCCTTGCAATTATTGTCGCTATTTTATCCGTCATAAATAGATATACCGTTTCCTTGTCTAAACAGCCAATCCACGAAAGTTTATTCCTCCGAGTTACGTTGATTTTATCAAACCGCGAAACGTGGTTTTTTGGACGCAAAAAGTTGACTTTAGTTGTGTTTTCTATCGATTCATCTACTGAAGTGTGGATCCATAGTTTCGCCTGGGCCAAATTTGATTTTCAGACAGTCTGAAATGGCAGCAAGCTTGCAAAGGACCCTGGGTAACAATGGCTCTTCAATGTGTTATGTTTTAATGTAGAGCAGTACGCTGTAGGCAGACCTTCTGATCTGTTAATGAGAGCATATTACCTCACATCCATCTTAAAGGGAATGTGTCCATGTAAGTACAGCCGCGTATACACTCTTGTCAAAATATGCTGACACGATGCTGACGAAAAGCCTCGAAGAGCGCGCAGTTATTTGCAGAATTTAACTGATCACAAGCAAACTAAAATTTCAGCTCTGAAAGCAAGTTATCAGTAAGTAATCAGTCTGCTTAGATTACTCCTTCCTACGTAGTGAGCTCCTTTGCCAAAGTGAACACATGAAATATCACGTGAAATTGGCTTGCCCCCCCCCCTCCCCGCAACGCCGCAGTACTTACATGGACATATTACCTTTAAGTTTATTCAAGAACTCCAGTTTATTTCATCATTTTCAGGCTACATTCACCACGAAGCAGCTAAAGGCAAGAGGAAAGGATCAAGGAACATTTTTGATAGAATGTAATGGAATTGGTTTTAAAAGATGATGATGATGCAAGATTTAGGTGAGCTAATTATGTACGAACATAATTTTCAATATGGAACAAAAATGTGTACTTTTTATAACATTGAGTTATATCGGAATTTCTTACATAATTTTTATTCTTAATCAAATATGGGTATCACGCGATTCTGCAGAGATCTTCAGATTTCAAGGTACAATCTGGAATATGCCAAAAAAGGCTTTTCCTATTCAGCTTTTAACATCTGAAATGAAACCCCTGTAGGTATCAGGGAGCTTCCTACCTTGTGCCGATTAAAAAAACAACTAAGAATACATTTGATGAGCTGAAAGCTATATAAAACACGACTCCCTGGAAGAACAGCAACGATTAGCCTTCAATATTTTTCTTTTTATTTATAGATAATGTTAGTTAATTGAACTGTTTTTTTTTGTAGTTTTGATAGCTGAAGGGATATCGTGTCGAAATAATTTAAAATGAAGATGAAAAATGAAAATGGGTATGGAACTACAAGAAAATAAAGATTACATCTGAGCAACAGACAGTAGAATAGTAAGGTACATAGGAAACAAGAATATTATACATTTAATAGGTACATAAGAAAAAAACATTTAAGAAACTTAGACACGCTTTAAAGAGACAATGAAAAAACAATGGTTTGTTGTTTTAAAACAATATGCTGGAATGGAAACAGAGGGTATCTCCTTCGCGGGTACCTACTGTATTGGTGGGCCTGGGAACGAGGCTGCTGTATTTTTTGGTCTCTCATGAGTTAGATTTTTACTGTATTTGTTCTAACATCTAATGTTGACTCCTTCAATCGTCAATGTTTTTCGCCAAAGAATTTACGTTTATAAGAATTAGCTTCACGCAGCTTCCGTTAATTAATTTGATAAATCTCTTTTTCAGTAAGTTGTAGGAAAAATAAGGTGTACGGAATCCTGTTTGTATTTTGTAGGATGGCTTAAGCTAAAGATTTATCCCATCTATATTAAGGCAGATTGTTTTCCACTTGTCAAAGCTCAGCTTAAAAAATACTCGTTTCAATCATATAAATTGACGTTATTCCGTCTGGCGGCAGGGTGTGTTTGCTATGTTCAGGGNATTTTTCGTGGGCACACCCCCTTACAAATTTAAGTCAAGTACCCGCTCCCCCGGGACAATAGCATGAGTTGCTTTTAATTGACACCGCAATTCAAAGCGATTAGCGATTGCCGACGACAAAGGAAATTCCTTCAACCAGTGATTCAAAACAAACAAAGCCGCCAAAGTTTCTCTGAAACCCAGGTAGCTAGTTCGCTCGTTGTGCATTCCAGAATGTTTTTGAAGAGCAAACATGTGCATTGATCAAAAGAAGAAGGATATATCTGCACATCTACCTCTGTGATCGCTAATCGCTTTGAATTCAGGTGTCAACAAAAGTAACTCATGATATTGTGTTACAAAATCTGACTTTGTTGCTCATGAGTTACCCGACCTGCAAACTTGCCCCAAGTCTATCTCTTCGGTTCGTCTTACCGTCCCCTTTTTCCGTAATTCCTGGATCCGCCATTTGTGGGAATGGGGGATCCAAGGGAACGGCAAGACGGACAATAGTCAATGGACGATTAAAGAGATAGACTTGGGGCAATGGATGTACTTATTTCGGGAGAGTCAGAAATAACGCACGCCGGTTATTCTCCCTGTGATGCCAAAGCAAGATGATGTGTTCAACTAAATTTAGAAATTTGCCTAGCCTAAATCAATCATTTGGTTGAAGAAGGTTGAAGAAGGTAGAAGAAAGCCCAAATCAAGATGGAATTTCCCCGAAACTTATTCCCTTTCGCAGTGACTTACATACGCTTTAGCACCTGTCTTTCTTTTGGGAGAATGAAAATTTGATTCCCACTGGTAAAACAATATTATTCAGTAGGATTCTATTCTCCCAAGATGATTACATTTGCGTCGCAAGTTTAATCCTCTTGGGAGGGTAGAGTACTACTGAAAAATGTTGTTTTAACTTGCGAAGACATGCAATTGTTATTGTTGTGAAATTAAGAAACGGAAGAATTTGCTCGGCATTTTGTCATCTTTCGTGCTTCCTTGCTTTATAAAGGGACCTTCTCGATCAAATCCCTAATAATGTTGGAAAGAGATTGGGTTATCTTGAGGAGATTAAATATATATATATATATACATATCAAGTTGATAGGAAGTATACTTATTTTTTCTCTATTCTACACCTCTCACACATATTACATGTACAAAATTCTGGTTCGATTGTGTTCCTCAGATACCTACAATGCTTAATAGAGTTCCAATTGTCCCCTGTTACCTCTTTTCCTCTATTACTCAAACCTTCGTTAATGTCTATATTTAGCATATCTCTGATTTTGAAGATCCTCCCTGCAGTCATTTTATAAGTACTTTTCGATCTCGACCGGAGGTAAGTGTTATTACTGAGAGGGACGGTCAATGCACTCTTTGCTTCTTCAAGATTTCTATGTTCCGTTCTTTTCTCGTCGCTCTGTTTGGACTGTTTGATAGTACTAAAAGCGTTTGGGCTTCGAGGATAAGTGTATGCCCTCGCCTTTTTTAATTTCAAATGTGCATAATTGCTGTTTTCTTTTGCTGACGAAGGCAAATCTTCAATAGGTTTCATTCTCCAAGCTCGAACAGTGTCCAGTTTGGATTCGATAAGTGGAGTACTTTCTGCTTTCGTTACAATGGCATGAGAATTTTCCTGTGTTGATGCATGGCCTTTTCCTGGTTTTGATTCATTGTCTTTTTCCGGTTTTGATTCTAATTTTATGTTTGGCAATGACACCTTGGTCATTCGCGAATTTCCCTTTTTAGGCCATGAAATCTTGCGATTTCGACCGCCAGCACTTGATGAGTCGATCGGCATCTTCAAAGTATCACTTTTCATCTGATGGCCAGTTGCGTTCTGGGTTGCAGGCTCTTTTGTCTTTGCTGGGTTCCGTAGCGAAATATCTGTTGTTGGGTGGAGTTGAGGTGTGGCCTCGCTGATAGTAGAAGGTCCATTTTGATTCAATTTATTTGCAGAAAGTTTGCATGTCAGCTGTGCTTTACACTCTAATGATTTTTGTATCGTAATTCTCTTCTTGTTCATAGCATCCTTCAGGCAGTCAGTTTTCTGCAACAATGACTGTAACTGAATGCTCAGTGCATTAGCTGTCGTCAACCTGGACGAATTGCGAGTTACGAATGTTCGCTTATTATTTGAAACTGGAAATGAAACATTTTTCGGGTAATTGGTCGATGGAGACGACAAACTCAACATATCCTTCTCTTTAATCTCATACTTCTCTGCATTTTTACTGCCATTTCGGTATTTTACTTCTGTTGGCTCTTCATCGACCTCCTGTATTGTGTCAAATGGATTATTATATCCAGATGCATGTAGGCACTTTTTAAAAACGCTGCTTGAACTCAATGCGCAACCCATTTTAACTTTTCTGTTTACATTAGGAGATGTGGAAGCTTTTTCTCCTTGCTGATGAGCCATTTGTAGAGAATGAGAAGCTTTCTTCCTGCCCTGTTGAGCCATTTCTAAGTAGAGTTCTTGATCACAATATTTAAACTGTCCAGAATCGTTTCTGTGATGAGTGTGTTGCAATAAATTTTTATGAATACCATACGAATCGTTTTACAATTCCAAGGTCAGGATGTGTCTTCCAAGCTCTTCTTTCGTATGCACCTCGTCTCATCCAGTGTTTATAATTCCTAAAGAAGACGAGAGTTACTAACCTTAGACAACAATGTTTTCCAAATCAGTTGTCACAAAATTGTGAACAAATTGCAAAGACGTACCCAGCTGTCTCACAGGCTAGATGGTCATCCGATTACGATTTGTTTTCCTTACGAAATACTTCAACCTTGTAATCGACTGGAAAACAAATTGTGTCGACATGTGATCCACCAAATCCCTCTTATCATTGCAGGACAAAAGAAAACACAATCTCATCCATACTTCCTATCAGCAATTGCCCTAAAGACATAGAAGCAGCCAGTGGCGGAGNGTGGAAGCTTTTTCTCCTTGCTGATGAGCCATTTGTAGAGAATGAGAAGCTTTCTTCCTGCCCTGTTGAGCCATTTCTAAGTAGAGTTCTTGATCACAATATTTAAACTGTCCAGAATCGTTTCTGTGATGAGTGTGTTGCAATAAATTTTTATGAATACCATACGAATCGTTTTACAATTCCAAGGTCAGGATGTGTCTTCCAAGCTCTTCTTTCGTATGCACCTCGTCTCATCCAGTGTTTATAATTCCTAAAGAAGACGAGAGTTACTAACCTTAGACAACAATGTTTTCCAAATCAGTTGTCACAAAATTGTGAACAAATTGCAAAGACGTACCCAGCTGTCTCACAGGCTAGATGGTCATCCGATTACGATTTGTTTTCCTTACGAAATACTTCAACCTTGTAATCGACTGGAAAACAAATTGTGTCGACATGTGATCCACCAAATCCCTCTTATCATTGCAGGACAAAAGAAAACACAATCTCATCCATACTTCCTATCAGCCCCTGAAGAAATAGAAGCAGCCAGTGGCGGAGCCAGGGAAGGGTATGAGGGGGTAAATACACCTGCATTTTGAAAAATCTGGCTAAGATCGTAATTGAAAAATGCAATAAAGATGTCTGGGTATACCTGTTGCCCCCCCCCCCCGTCGGAACATTTTAGGATTTATCCCCTCCCCCAAAGTCTTGTTTCAGTCACTCTCCTCCACAGAGGGCCCGAAAGAAAGCTTCTAACGCATTTCTTTGAAAAAGTTTGGGGAGGGGGCTTTAGCCCCTGTTAGTTAAATTGCTGCGCGGTCTCTGCAGTCATAACCGATATGTTGGACCGGATTCCATATTTTCTATTTCTCCACCTTATCGTACATAATCTAGAGGCGTTGAAGGAAGATCTTGGCACAGGAAATTGTACGTCTGTTTCAGTTCGATTCCATCAAATCGCTTTCCTTCTCTCTATGTTGGCTATTATCCAGCGATAAAAGGGTACTGCTTCATTAAAGAAAGTGTGAATAATGTGAAAGGTGTGAATAACAGTTCATCCACATTTTTTGAATGAAATTTTCAGATTTCATCAATCTTCATATGACGTCAGAAATAAAGCATTTTCTACTAGAAAACCAAACACAGTTATTTATGGAACTGAAACGGTTTCTTACAGATACAGTCAGATTTGGAATAACATACCTGCCGAAGTAAGAAATGTAAACAACGTAGAAATCTTCAAAAGACAAATAAAACAAATTACGATTCCATGCTCCTGCAAATTATGCACCCAGTATATACCAAACCGGGGATACATCACATAGATTAATATTGTATTTCTCATTTTAGTTTACGAACGCGTTATAGTATACACACAGTTTTTAGCTGTTGTTGTTATGTTAGTTGGTATCAATTAGCTGATTGTATTTATTTATGATTAAGCTAGAATATGTATCCAACGTTAAATAAAGTATTGAAAAAAGTCCACAGTAAATCCCATATCCCTAATCAATTATTTTGTGCAGCGGGGATTCTGGACGGAGAGCAGTGACGGCATCAATTGTTGTTACTGGTGTTCCCTCGTCTGGAGCTTCTGTTGTTCAGCTTCATACACCCATGCCAGCCCGACATCCAATCTGAAACGGGTTCTAGCGTTTATCAGTATTCGATCGTTTATTTATGCAGATTAGAATGAAATTCTAATCGGAGTTAAAGCGACGAGCATGCTGTTTATTGTTTATTATAGACTTTCTACGCCTCTGGCGATTTGCAATACCATAGATTTTGACTCTCTAGAGATGTCATGTGTTTTATTATCTACGTGCTCAATGATAGTCGTGCCTGTGGCATGGTTTTTTCTTGCAGTATAAAACAGAGTTTGATTTGAGAATTTAGTAAATTTTGCACACTCATGCGGAGTGGTTGCAAATTAAGGGAAATTAAATTAACTTAAAAGTGCGAGTTGAAACTAAAATTACGAGTTGCCTGTTTTCTTTTGAATGAATGCATTTTTCGCCAAATAAAAGGGTTTTTGAAGTTGCAATTTAATTTAGAACTCTTTTATGGATTTAGTGCTTTTAGGCCGTTGTAATTTTCTTTATAATACATCAATTATAAGTGCAAGTCCATGTTAATTGCTGAGCTCAGAAAAGAAATTGAAGTAAATTGAGCTTCGATTTGGAAAAGCATCGTCAACAAAGGCAAATTCGAGAGGCATCACACTCCAGCAAAATCTGGTGCTATTTAGCAAAAACGCTTTGATTTCAAGGAATTGGCAAAAATTCCCTACACACCCTCTTGCTTTTCAAATTTCGTAGGTATTTTTGACGGAGTGATAGATCACTCATGTTCGAAGTAGCTTCAGCCTGATCTGATCTGATACACGTTTTTTCTTTTATAAGAAACTTGGAAAAGCCCACAGTACTAAAAGTTTCTTATTTTCAAGTGGAAATTTCAGCTTTTTAGTTCTGAATCTTTCTTAATGTGTTTCTTATCTTTTTTAGATGTATGTAGTTTCTACCACTGCCACGTATTCGTTTCTTGACAGACCCTCCTCCGACAGACAGCTCACTTTTTAGCAAGAAAGAGACTTCACTTCCCATGACATCCTTGTATTTGGCTTCAAAAGTTTCTTGCAGTTCTCAAGGCCTCTCAAGCATAGTACTAGAGTTTCTTAAATTTTTCACAATCCTACTACCAGTTTCTTATAAACCAGTTTCTTATATAAAAAACGTTTATGTAGTCATTTTTTCCAGAAAGGAAGTAAGAACCCGCTTATAAGTAAGTGAAGGGCATCCCAGAAAATTAAGAAACTCTATAGAAGCGACGAGAGGTCAATTCGAAGTTAAGAAACTTGTCAATCTTTAGTTATGAATTGAAAAGTGTTTTGGACATACAGCCTATTTGTATTACCAACTCAAGAAATAACAAAGAGAATACTTTTTCTTCTCTGTAGGCCTAATTGACAGAGCTCAAAGCAAATCCTTTATTAGCGGCTCCCTGCGAATCAAAAAACCGTTCTTTAACTCCCCTGGTCTTGACAAAGGCTCTCCAAAAAAATTCGGTGTTTTAGCTGCAAAAGATGGAAAATCTGAGCTTTTTTTACCGAACTCGCAACTCGCATTTTAAATGTACCAACTCGCACTTTTCATTATTAACTCGCAACTCGCAACTCGCAGAAAGCACCAACTCGCAACTCGTAACTCGTAACTCGCAACTCGCACTTTACCAATCCACCCTCCGGGAGGGTGATTTGCTTTTCGGGAGATGGGCTAGCTCCCTCAAAGCCCAACTTGCCCTTGTGATGAGAAAATGCAACCTTGTGTTTGTCCGATGCTTATGAGGAAATATTCACGATAAGGTTGAAATATAGCTAGGCCTTGACACTTTCGCGGTTCGCGCTCATTTTCTCAAGAACGAGATAGGCCTAGCAGGCCTAGCCAAGGTGAATGTCGCAGTATTAGACCTGAAAGGAGCTTATTTGCTACCCCAGAAGGTAACGAGAAGGATAGACACAAGAAGGATACGAGGTGATTTATATTATTTATTGAAACCAATTTAATTCATTCACGGGAACCTAAATTTATCCTAAAACCCATGATGATAGCTAACGAAATCAGATACTTTTGATAACATTTTCAACGAAATACAGTGGCACTGATACATTTCACTGGAATCTGAAATCCGTTCACTTTTCTCTCGATCTATCCGGAGTTCCATCTGGCAAGATCTGAAAATCCGGGTAAATAGCAAACTTCTCAAATCCGTGTGAAATGAAAGTATTGCATCAATCCGACGATCCGGACTGAGTGTCGGGAAAGGGCAAGGCCCTCATTGGCGCTAATGGTAATAATAGATAATAGATTAATGAATCAGAGTACAGTAAGTATATTAGGAAACAAGGCATTTGTGGATTAAGAATGCAATGACGCATGTTTCTTACAGGTATTATAATTGGAATGTCATTAGAGTACAAAGGGAACACAGGAGCTATAGAACCTAACTACACGTATTTTTTCATAAGAAAAAAGGTACATGGTTGGTAGGCAGTTTCTTAAATTTTTGGGCCATTTGCTACCAAAAGTTTCTTACGTGTTTCTTATATCTTTTATGCTGGATGTGTAGAGTTAATTTTGTTTTGCCTATAGGGCTCCCAAATTACTTACAAAGATCTCAAAACAAGTAATAATTAAGTCGCACTCCAAATAATGTCCAAACAGTTGCTATAACTGTACAGAGTGTTGTTTCTTAACTGCCGAAAAATTGAGCCTACCGTTTCTTATAAGCGGTTTCTTATAAAAGAAATACGTGTAATTGTAGAACGTAAAAACTTAGGGATGCACGTATTTCTTTTTAAGAAACTGCCCATAAGAAACTCAACTCTCAGATCGCCAAAAAATTAAGAAACTCCAATACTGGGAAAATATAAGTTAAGAAACTATTTATTTTGATAATTTATTTTAACTTGTTTCCTGTGTCATATTACTTGTAAGGTAATTGAGTAATGTCTAAACATTGGAAAGGCTTAAAAAATCTTGTTTTGAAATGTTAACGAGGGCACAGGTAGTGAACATGAATATTATTATGGAACCCCTAAAAAACTCGCAAGAAATTCTGAGTACTCGAAATCTTATAATTTTAAGAAACTTTCAGTACCAGCCCAAATTCTTAGTTTCTTATAAAATAGATACGTGAAGTGCAAACATAGCCTGCGAGCAGATCCGACTGATTTCTACGGAGAACCTCTCTGAAAAGAAACCAGTAGAGTTTGCACGCAGGCTAGTGCAATTGAAAGTTTATTTTATAACATGGCCGGTGCAAAGCGTTACGGGGCAACTACTTTTTCTGAGCTTGTACAGAACTGGGTCAACACTTTTTATAAAGCAAATATGTAGGGCAAGGCATATTTTATGAAATTCTTAGTGGTGCGGCAAAAAATGAAAAGGGCCACTTTTTCCATAGGACAACTACAGTGAGCAAAGTTTCCCATGTGCTGCAAACATATTTTCCACTCTCGAAATATCATACAGGAATAACCATCAAACTCTCGGGAGTATCAAAGTGTTTTCCAAAGACTGTTGCTCCAAGTTAGTTTTAGAATATACTTTTACTAGCGATGCACTATTAGGGGGTCTGGGGGCGAAGCACCCAAGAAATTTTTTACGCACACCCCCTATACTTTGGCTTAGTACGCTTTTCCCGACCTCATGTTTGCCGGTGCTAAACTAGAATTATTGACCATTTGCAAAAGATTTGTAGAAGAGTCTGGTACCCAGGGTGCAAGTCTCTCTGGCGGAAAAAAACGAGAGGAGGAAAACAGCTTTTTTTCCTCCTCTCGTGTTTTCCGCGAGAGAGACTTGTAGCACAAGCGAGGCAGAGCCTGAGCAAGATCTGCAACACTAAGATCCTAACCGAAGTGACTTAAGACATGTAAGCATATAAACGTGGCTCAAGCCACTTGCGATCAAATTCTAGCCTATCAGATATCAGTATTTCCTGTTTAGACCAGGCTACGAATGAGGTACGGGTCACTTCTAAGCGGAGAAATATATATGTGCATTTTGAGGTACCTATAACCCTAGGCATCTTGGAACGTGATGGTGATCAGCGATCCGTTGGGGTTTAGGGGGTTAAATCGGGGGTTAAAGTTTGACGACTCTCAGCAAGCACCTCTGCGGAGGAGAAACACGGTTTTCCTTTTAAATGACGTACGGGCTGGCTTAGATCGGACCAAATTAAGCTAAAAACCACTATATAAAGAAGTTAGATGCTGAAGGATAATTAGTAGTTTCTCCAAACAATGGTCACGTGACATGAAATCACCCTTTTCCTTATATGGTAACTATCAATAAATGACCCAATGTGTTATAAAAAGAGGAAAATATGTTTAGCATCATTTCTATGGTTTGCTTGGAACTACTTGCACCATGGTCAACATACCAAATACTACGTAATGATTTAAAAGAAAGTATCCCTGATAGTCCGTGTCACTATTGTCGCCATTTTGGTCGCATTCATCCTGCATTCATCAAAGGAAACGTCATCTTCCACTCTACCAGCAATTCTTCAATATCTTCAAGGAATGCACTCGCAGTCCACTTGATTTCAAATGTTCTTTCCCGTCCATGCTGGGCTGAGAGGTTCCTCATTTTCGCGATAAAATTTGCACGTAAAGTATGCATTGGTATGCAGGAAGCAATGATGTATCAACTACTTTGTTTTGAATGAGGTATTTCTGTCGAAAAGCTTCTTAAAAACGATATTCACATTATTCTGGCAACATCTATAAACAATTTAAGCACATTTAGCAAGTTATTCTATTACTCTTTCTTTGATTAACAACGAAATGAGACAGGGGAAGTAAAAATACAGCTTGATTTCTAATTTTCAACAACCACTTTCCAACATTCTAATCTGCCATTTCGAAGAAAAGGAAGAGTTGCCTGTAAATGCTTGGGATCCAGGTAAACATTTCTTTTGACACTGAGGCATCGATATATCACTGGTTCCAAAAGCCAAGTATACATCTGTCTTTCTTTGAACTTTTGACAAGACAATCACCAAGATGTGTATATCAGCTGATTGTGACTTGATGGTTTCCTTTGGCTTCTTCTCCAAAGCATGAAGGCAAAGCAAAAGTAAGTCTCAGCTTCTTCTTGGTTGGTAGTCAGCATTTTTGCATTCGTTCCACTCGACGACATTATTTTAGAGCCATAATCGTACGAAACGGGGAGGCCGGGGGCAGCCCCCCAACTTTGGAAAAATTATCAAAAATCAGCCCCCATCGGGCAAACATCTACACTCAGTCGGGCAAAAATATTGGTGGGCAATGGACTTTTTGTCGGGCAGCCCCCCTAGATTGTTTGTTCCCGTACGCTTATGTTTAGGGCAATGGTAAGGAAAATAGTTATGTGCAACAAATACTATTCAGGGCTTTTGACGATTTATAGAGATCGTTTCGAAAATAAAATTGATCAGTCGACTCTTGTTTTCTCCATTTTTTAAAGACCATTTTATTTAGCTGACTGACTAATTATCCTGCCAAAACAACGTCTCTTACTTATTTCAGTTGATTTGACAGGGTGCTCTTGGTATGTGTCTGTGACTATATCTACACTTTCATATCTACTTAGTAAAGTTTTTAGGAACTTTCATGTTAGTAGGACTGCAAGCATTTACGGGCGACTGTTACATCGCTTCCTTTTTCTTCAAAATTGCAAATTAGCATGTTGGAGTGGGGTTGTTAAGAACTAAAAATTCATCAGTACTTTTATTGTCCTTGGGTCATCTCGATGCGTATCAAAGAAAGAGCAATGGGAGAACTTGCTAAATGTGCTTAAATTGTACATGGGTGTTTTCAGAATAATGTGAATATCGCTTGTAAGAAGCTTTATGACAGAAATACCTCATTCAAAACAAAATAGTAGATACATCATTGCTTCCTGCATACCAATGCATACTTTACGTGCAAATTTTATCGCGAAAATTAGGAACCTCTCAGCCCAGCTTTTATGGTACCCGATATATCTCAGCATGGACGGGAAAGAACATTTGAAATCAAGTGGACTGCGAGTGCATTCCTTGAAGATATTGAAGAATTGCTGGTAGAGTGGAAGATCACGTTTCCTTCGATGAATGCGACCAAAATGACGACAATAGTGACACGGAGTATCAGGGATACTTTCTTTTAAATCATTACGTAGTATTTGGTATGTTGACCATGATGCAAGTAGTTCCAAGCAAACCATAGGAATGATGCTAAACATATTTTCCTCTTTTTATAACACATTGGGCCATTTATTGATAGTTACCATATAAGGAAAAGGGTGAATTCATGTCACGTGACCATTGTTTGGAGAAGCTACTAATTATCCATCAGCATCTAACTTCTTTATATAGTGGTTTTTAGCTTAATTTGGTCTGATCTAAACCAGCCAGTGCGCCATTTAAAAGGAAAACTATGTTTCTCCTCCGCAGAGGTGCTTGCTGAGAGTGGTCAAACATTAACCCCCGATTTAACCCCCCAAACCCCAACAGATCGCTGATCACCATCACGTTCCAAGATGCCTAGGGTCATGGGTACCTCAAAATGCCCATATAAATTTCTCCGCTTAGAAGTGACCCGTACCTCATTCGTAGCCTGGTCTAGTTGACGTAGATCAGTTACCCAAATAAGGTGCGGCACGTGTCATAGCCTATTGTCTTTGCAGGGCTATTTTTATCAAGGGCTTATATGTGCTTAGATTCTGTAGTCCTAGCTGAAGTATAAGGTACATGTACTCCCAAAAATTAGATAGATACAGAATACTTTCAGCTGGAAATCTTGTATTTCTCATCAAAGCATTGTATTGTCAAACAGGCATTAATCGAAAGATCTCAAAGTAGTCAAAGAGCGGCAAAGAGCGGAGTTTGAAGACTGAGAGGAATTTTAGTTTTTAGATAAGAAAGGGGTTTAGTTTATCATGTATGCTTTCACAATACATGTAGCAGAAAATTAGTACAGGAGGGCAAGAACCTACACAGTGGTTCAATCTTTGGTAATTAAGTCCCAAAATAATACAGTTCACGAGAAACTGGTTTACACATTTGAAGTCAGGAGAAAATTGGGTCTCAGATGATATAAGGTTACAATTCGGAACAAAAATAGTGCTTGTTACCTCAAAATTCAAATTCTTCTCATTTGACAATGCTTTGATGCGAAACACAATCTTTACAGCTGAAAACATTCTTTGTTCATCTACTCTTTGGGAGTACTATAGTTTTTTGATGTACCAGTAAACAACCAATATGAATAGTACCTAATTCTACCGCAGTCATAGTTCTACTTACCAAATCGAACAAGTATTGATTTCAACTTCTTAGAGGCTCCCTCTGCCACACGTGCATCTTCACTACAACCCCGATGTGAATAAAGTACACGATTCTAAACAATATCTGTATCACCTTTGTTTTCAATTGAACACAAATTGCTGAGCATTGAATGTTTAGAATCCGCCCACTAAGCCCTGTCGCTAGCGTGACCTCAGTACGGCTGGGTCAATTCATAGGGTTCACAGGCCATGGTGGAATCGAGGAAGAACCGCCTGCCATAGGCATCCGCCAGGAATACTTTCTGGACGCCGGGAGGTGATCAATAGCTGATAGCTCCCGCATAGAAATATGGGTTCCCCTATAAGATTTAGGTAAACTCCCTCGATCGAAGTATTGTTCACAGGATGCTACTTGCCATACGGTCTTTTGGACGCATGCTAAAAATATCAGAGAATGTTTACATTTATTTTACTGGAGTTTTACACCCTTTCACAATTCTACAAGTGATGTCGCTACCGGAAAATACATAAGCATTCTCCACTTATTTTGAAAGTCTACGAAAAGCCATGTCAGCTCATTTTCTTAGAGAATGCTTACCCCTCTCTCATAATTCCACAAGAGATGCGTGCCAATAGAAAGAGGAAACTTACTCCATTTGTTTTTCCATTATTCTTCTAAGAAGTCAACAAAAATAGCCGTTGGAACTGTGTAATCCTATCAAAATTGAAAAGAATAGCTACGTATGCACTTATGTAACACAAAGAGGATCATTTTATTTTGAAGCACGTGAACTCTTGTGGAAGAACCGAGCATTTCTGATCACGCATCCCTTCAATTTTGATGCATTAAAACAATTTGACCACATGTTCAACTTCCCAGTTTCGAATTCATAATGTGATGTCTCAAATGACATTGCAGTGGAGGTGTATTGTAGTAAATTGTATTTTGTTTAGTAAATTGTATTGTTATGGTATGGTATGGTGTTGTATTATATTGTATTGAGAACGAAGAGCATTCTTTATTAACATGCAATGCATATGATGAACCTCGTGATAAACTTTTGCTTCTTTTTCGGGAACTGGTCCCTATTTTTGGGAACGTAGCGCTACACTAGACTCACGAAATAGTCCCAGTTATCGCAACAACAACAGCAATGACAACAACAACAACAACAACAACAACAACAACAACAACAATATATTTTTTGCTCAAACGTGACGTCAAGGGAAACAATTTCGTCCCAATCTTCAATGTGAAAGTCCATCAGTCGTAGTTGTAGCGTGAATCAGCCTGTCAGTAGCAATAACTACGAACTTGTAATCAGTCTAGCGCTACACGAGAAATTCATATTTATGATGTCAAATGAAAACTTTGGCCTGATGAAAGAGATCGACACCTGATGAAAGAGATTAACACCTTAAAACTTTTGGCAATGTTCTGACCCAGAAATATCGGACTTACCTCCCCTCCCCGTAGGTAGCAAACTACATACAGGCTTGAAGACGTTTCAATTGTTTTTTACTCACCCGGTATACACAGATGTAGATTCTCCAATCTAGATTATACTGACAAAAACTTACCCTCATAGATGTGAAATTACGAGGCCAACGTGATACATCTTTGAAATTTTGAATCTTCTGTCTTAGGTTTAGTTGGTTTTATGTGCATCCTACAAGCATTTGCTATGTATCCGTACTGCAAACACCTCCGGTGCTCATAGTGATTTGAAGAAACACAGGTGCGAAGATGCCGCTCATAAGTTAACAGGTATTGGTGTGTAATAGTTGAAGAAGTCTTTTTAACTACGAGATTTTAACGAGAACAAAGGATTCTGTAAGATTTGAGGGATCTTTAGAGAAACTGAAAATTTTAGGGTGAAGGGTATGAGATTTCGAGGCATTTGTGTGCTTGACCCTCACATAAATCAATCGAGTCCTTGTGTGGGACCTAAGTGTTCTCAGGGGCTTTATTTTCGTCTGGCAGCAATCAATTGACTTTATTAACAGTTGCCGTTGATGTTGGCAGATGTTAAGCAGAGTTCTTTTTGAGGCCTTGCAAAGCATTACAGTATTCGTCGAAAATAAACTGGTAAAGCGTGTTTGCTACTGGGTAAATTNTAGCAATAACTACGAACTTGTAATCAGTCTAGCGCTACACGAGAAATTCATATTTATGATGTCAAATGAAAACTTTGGCCTGATGAAAGAGATCGACACCTGATGAAAGAGATTAACACCTTAAAACTTTTGGCAATGTTCTGACCCAGAAATATCGGACTTACCTCCCCTCCCCGTAGGTAGCAAACTACATACAGGCTTGAAGACGTTTCAATTGTTTTTTACTCACCCGGTATACACAGATGTAGATTCTCCAATCTAGATTATACTGACAAAAACTTACCCTCATAGATGTGAAATTACGAGGCCAACGTGATACATCTTTGAAATTTTGAATCTTCTGTCTTAGGTTTAGTTGGTTTTATGTGCATCCTACAAGCATTTGCTATGTATCCGTACTGCAAACACCTCCGGTGCTCATAGTGATTTGAAGAAACACAGGTGCGAAGATGCCGCTCATAAGTTAACAGGTATTGGTGTGTAATAGTTGAAGAAGTCTTTTTAACTACGAGATTTTAACGAGAACAAAGGATTCTGTAAGATTTGAGGGATCTTTAGAGAAACTGAAAATTTTAGGGTGAAGGGTATGAGATTTCGAGGCATTTGTGTGCTTGACCCTCACATAAATCAATCGAGTCCTTGTGTGGGACCTAAGTGTTCTCAGGGGCTTTATTTTCGTCTGGCAGCAATCAATTGACTTTATTAACAGTTGCCGTTGATGTTGGCAGATGTTAAGCAGAGTTCTTTTTGAGGCCTTGCAAAGCATTACAGTATTCGTCGAAAATAAACTGGTAAAGCGTGTTTGCTACTGGGTAAATTTTACGCAGCGAAAAAATTCGAACGAGAAAGTAGCTACGGATCCAAACCGCTTTTTCGCTGAAACAAACAACTAGAACAAGGGGTTCATCCATCAAATTTCAACTGCGCTATTACTCGTAAAAAGTTGCTCCACGCGAAAAAAATCGTCTTGAGGAAATCGGCCTGAGGTGTCGGCCTAAGCAGAACCAAGACAATTTTTCGACACTTGTTTTTATGGCGTCAAGACAACAAGCTGGTGTAAACACCAAATTTAAACCTTTGCGAGTTGATGAAACGATTGCAATTGCGAACATCGCACATCAAGGAAAGAAACTGGAAGAAAAAACTCATGTTGTTGACAAAATTTAACAGAATTGACCATGTGATAAACCATGAACAATGAGCAAGTGCTGTAAGCATTTCTCTTCAACATCGCCAAGGAATAATGAAGAATTTTAAGAAATGTTTCAGTGCTAGGTGAAATTCTTAGTCTCTCATGAAAAATAGGTCGTTATGGTTTCAAATTAAGCCAATCTTGAAGTTCCAACAAAGAATATATCACAGATACTTATACCAAAAAATTCTTGAATATCAAGTGACAAGATGAAATCATAAAAAGTAAATACTTGGATATGCAGATGCTTTAATGTTTTCATTTCTTCTTTTTCTTCTTTGGTTTCTTCTTCTTTTTCGACTGAAAAAGGATGGCAGAAGTTTAACATAACTGGACCAATGTTGTCGAATATTTTTGCCTTGGTCTGTCAATCGAAGTTCAGTTCTGATTAAATCGTTTTATGCTAACTTGATTTAGATTTAGATTAAGTATTCGGTTTGCACTTTATGTATCCTTCCTGTATGAAAATGTTTTGAAGGCCTGATTGACACTTTTCCACAAAGCAATGCTTATCAAATCAGACAGCATAAAAGCGACAACAGACTAGCCTGTCTGTGTTCCAGACCTTTAATTTCTTTTCAAGTGGTCTGTGACACAGGCAACAACAGACATAAAAATTTACGGTTCATGAAGAGATGCTTCATTTCCTTCGAAGTACGATTGTGCACCAGAATATACCGAGTGACAAAAATATTCTTCCGTTGGAAAGGCCACTGCTCCCTAGATATCAAGGATTCAATTGTGGACACATTCGAATGAAATTTGAATTTACTGATGACTGAAATCGGCTACTCCACCCTGAAATTGCGAGGCATTTTCTCAAGCAAGGCCCTTCAAAAATGCTTTAAAACAAGCTTAAAATCTTGACCAAAGTTTCTGCCTTACAGCGCATCCATGACTTCTGCGTGCTTTAGCACGCGTACTGTGGTCCCTTTGGAAGGACCAAAGTTTCATCCCTCTTGGGAGCATAGCAACATCATTCCGGGCGATGGCAGAAATAGGAAGATTTGATCGTGATTTAGGCCTGTTTTCAAGGTGTACCTCTGAAGGGGCTTACCTCATAATTTCAGAACGGAGTGGCCGATTTGAGTTTGGCAAATTTCAAAGTGGATTTCAACATGTCCACCCTAATATATTTGCCAATATTATCGTCTGATATCCAGGGAGTAGTGGCCTTTTAATGCTTTTGTTTGACTCAACCAGAATGTAACAAGTTTGAAACTTTCGCGAATCGACCAAAATTGGAAATTTCGCAGGAATAAACTTTCGCAAATTTCACATTTTTGGAAATTTCGCGTAATGACCTTTCGTGAATTTTGGGGGGAAAACTCGAATGATGCGAAAGTTCTTCCCGCGAAAGTTTCTTCCCTTAAAGTACTCATTTGCAAATTTGAATCCCCGTACTGGAGAAAACTGTATCGTAATAAATCGTGGTAAAAATCGGTGAAAAATGAAGCTAAATTCATCCAGTTTACAAACCTTTGTCTTGCCATCATCATCATCATCATCTTCTTCCTCACTGCAAGAATAATTCGAAGTTACCAGTATTGTAAACAAAGTTTAGTGGCCAAGAATCCACATACAATTCCCCCATTCCCAAATGCCCATACCCCTACTTGATCATTTGATTTCACAAAAGCAAGAGAGAGAAGTTTGAAATGAGAAGCATCGTTGGATGGGAGCTGACCTTAACAAAGGCGCCAAAGAGAGTTGTAATTTGATTTGAATAATTATTGAGTTCGGGCTGAGTCAAGAGCAGACAAGAACCTTGGACACTGATTACAAGTTCGTAGCTTATTATGTTGTTGTTGTTGTTGTTGACATTGTTGTTATTGTTGTTGTTGCGATAACTGAGACTATTTGGTGAGTGTACAAGAACTTAGGAAAAACAAATATCCTTTAATACCCAGGAGCCTGGTACCCAGGGTAATGATTTAATTTGAAATGCAAAAACAGTACGGTGCATCACTGCCCCTTCCTCCAAACAGTAAATTGCTGCACAAAAAATAGTAAATGGCTGCACAAAAAAGATAATAAAAGATTTACTTACTCTTCAGCCTCGAAATCAACATAATCGTCATCTTCAGATCCTTCTGCGTCATCTGCTAAAGTGTCCAATATTTCTACCAAAAGAAGTTTTGAATATTTTGTGAAAAGATCGTTACTTTGCAAGCTTGGGCAATCCATGACCAATCTTTTGTAACATTCAAAAAATACCTTCTCATTGTCAAATTCGCTACTTCTTGCCAAAAATTGGAGTCTGTCAATATTTAGGTATCTTATAGATCGAGAACGCAGCACAAAAATGAAGCAAATTAAAAATAAAGAAAATTCAAAGGTATATCAAAACGTGTAAAGCATTTCGATCAAACATAGTTATTTAGTTAAAGGCAGTCTGTCGCGCATCTGATTGGCTGATACAATGAACAATACAATACAATACAATACAATACAATACAATACAATACAATACAATACAATCAACAGGAGAATTGAATGGCTGGTGATCCTTCTGACTTTCTACGGCCGTAGGAAGTACTAACGATCCAACCTCCTTTGCTTCAGTAGTGTACCAGATTCACAAAGGCATCCGTTGTGTTCAGCTCTGACTTGATTGCAGTCAATCAGATGCATGACAGGCTGCCTTTAACATAACACTATTAACCCTTTTTCGAATCCTGAAACGTTTAAATACAGTGCTAAAACCCTTTCTTGCGAGACTTACTTGATTTTGACATTTTAAAGAGCAGAGAAACTGCTGCTGCTTTTAAAGCAAAGCAACCAATTATTTTGACTTCTTATGCTATAAAACAGGAACCATTTGTCAGAATGACTTAAAAAGGTCTCAAACTTTAAGTTGGAGCCTGTCCTTTGCAACCGTATAAAAAGGCAGCCTCTTCAGGGCTCCTTTCGAAACAATCACGTGCCTAATAATGATTGGTTCAATGCAAAAATTAGGAAAAAGTTTGGACAGTTATCGGCCTATAGTGCTGCCAGATTAAATTATCAAAATTTCCCAAAACGAGGGTCAAAAAATCCCAAAATGCAATGGTACTCCGTAAAAAGTACCAAGGTCTCAAAAAGTCTCCTCGCATCGTTTCCTACCCACTAAATTTCACTGAATTCCACCCAAAATCCTTTCTGAGACCCACACCAAGGAAATTATGTCTTACAAAATGTTTTTCTAAAAATCCAATATCCTTTTTCATAAAATGTTTTTGAGATATTAGTTGCAACTAGAAGGAAGGTACTGCAACAAAACAAACCAGCGTTTGAATTCAACTCAGATTTCAAGTGTTTCCTCTATCCTAACAATTTTTACCTAAAAATTGAATCAACACAAGAGCTTAGCCAGGTTTTCTATACTGTTCTTGATATAATTATCGTAGTCAAATCAAAAATATCTTTGGTGGATTGTTTATAAATTCCCAAGATTTTCCCAAGGCATTTTTGTCAAGAAAAGAATCCCAAGAAAAATCCCATCACACTTGAAAATTCCCAAGATCTTGGGATAACATCCCAAGTATGGCAACACGGCCAATCAGATTCCCCGATTCACATTACACGTGACACGTCACAGGGGGTCATGAGAAGGTGGAAAGTTGAAACACTTACATATCAGTGAAGTGAACTTACGATAGGAGAAAGGGAGGGGAATGAGAACAAATATGGAGTTCACAAGTCTCGCTTTCCTTCCCCGTTCTCCTTCCTCTTCTCCCCCTCCTGTTTGTGGTTTATTTGTTGATCAAGAGCGAGACTAGGAGCACCTCCCCACTATATCGGCTGCACAAGCGGGGCACACTCTTTTCGGGACACCTTGCACAAATAGATCTCCTTTTAGAGCTATTATGTTAAGCGCTGACACATACTTAGCTTTGATCTCAACGTTGAAAGTAGCTCTTCATAGTTGTCAATGCTCTTTTGGAAGCTTCCTGTGATATGATATAAACATCCCAACGATGCATATGCTTTGCTTAGGCCATCTTTATCAGCCCTCTCCTTCGCTACTTCAATTCTTAGCTCATGATACTTGATTGCTCCTTCGTAATCCATTTGCATTTCACATAAGTTTGCAAGATTGTTGTACATTCGTCCTACTGCATAAATTTCATTGCGTTTCTTTGAAATATCCAACGCTTTGTTATAATGCTTTACAGCCATTTTGAGATCGCCTCGAATTTTGTAAATGATGCCCATGTTGCAATGAGCTCGTCGCTGATTGCATTCATCGTCGACTTTTTTGCCAATTTTCAACTGCTTTTTGTAAAACGTCATTGCATTTTCATAATCACCAAGCTTATGATATGCTAATGCTAGGCTGCCATTCGCTTCCATTTGGTCTTTTGTTTCTTCAAAATCTATGGCATCTTGTAAATGCAGTTCAAGGTATTTCATTTTGCGTCTTATATCTTCTTCTTCTTCTTTCTCGTATCGAAAATCGTGTGGATCATTCTCTACTTTTTCAAATATCTTGCTTTGCATATCTTCTAGTAATTTCTTCATGCCCGCCATTTTGTTATTATAACTTCAACAGGTTTCGTTATATTATTGATTTTCATGGCTTACTCTCAATCGGCATACCATAACTTACAAGGATAACTGGTGGTCGAATTCATCCTCAACTACAGCTTTAAAATTTAATGGATGAATGATATTGAATTGAATGGTACGTTCAGATTCCAAGGCGATTTCTTGAAGTCTGGAGACTGAAACAGAATACATTTAAAAGGGAATTAAACTCATTAAAGTGTCCCTCAATGACCAAGAGGAAACTCATGACAGGTTTAACGAGATTCATTTTCAGCTTTCTGTTCATTTTGGGCTTCTTTGCTGCTATGAAGATTTTACGAAAAGATTGTTTTGCAAAGAAAGTCAGCGAAGCTAGAGGCATTGGCAAAGATCTATGGTGCTTGATGACTGAATTTCCATAGAATAACTGTTAATTCCATCATAAAACGCAAATCTTGGTCAAATGCACTCATATAGTTTCAAAGTCTGTAACTGATCCACATACTAATACTTTTCATGGCCTCAACCTCTGGGTCTGCACGCAGGCTACTTCAAATGCAGCTACTTTTTGTTTATATCTTTGCAAAGGATAAATGAAAGCAAATAATCTGTGATTGCTTTAATGTGTTCTCTTGAATTTTTGCCAAATTTGAAATAAAACCTAAACTTTGTGCCATAAGGAGATCCGTGTGACACCACTGGGGGCTTTGATCCATTTAAAAATCCCAGAAACAGCAACAACAGTTTTGCAGCAACCATTATCTTTGCAGCAACACAACAACACACTCACAGCAACAACAACGGCGTACAGTTTGAAATCTTTCTGAAAATCTTGTCTGTGGACTCTTGTGGATGTGGTTGTATTTTCTTTTGATTTCTTGACCAAAATGAGCAATATTTACATTCAAGAACCTCCAACTAACGGGAAAGTAAGTACAGCTCTGTTTATAACCGAGTAAAGTTCAGGCTTCCTGCTAAATTAGTAACGATTGTATTGATAAAAGATTTCCAGTTTGTTTATCATCAAAATTTAGGCCCATCATCAACAGTTCCTAGGCTGTCATAATAGGCATGTAGGCCTATCCTGTCTCTACCCTAAACTGTGCAGAGGTAAAAGAGAGGTATAATTTACACATTTAGCTTCAGACAAAATAGAAAGATCAGTACTACTAAAGTTTTGAAATCAGAAGGATTGCACTCAGCAGCACTGACAACAAACGGATATGATTAAGCATCCTATGAGCCTATTACACTGAATAGAATGTTTGAGAAATGTATGATGAGATAAGAAACAACAAATGCTATGCAATAAATAGGATATATATTCTGACTTTTGAAAGATGACTAATGTATGTATCTACAAGTTCTACATGGTAAAATGCGAATAAAGTTAGTGAAATCTTGATTCATAGATTTTCACCAGCAGCAACTTCCTCAGCTACCTTGCTTGGCTTGATGTTCCAACTGTTGATCCAACAGTTGATAATTTTCCCAAGCCTACGCACTATACATCTCTGCACACACTAAATATTTTCATTTTCCAAGGTGCTGCTTGATACTTCAGTTGGTGACATTGATGTTGAATTATGGTCAAAAGAAGCTCCAAAAGCATGCAGGAATTTTGTTCAACTCTGCATGGAAGGATATTATGATAACACAATTTTTCACAGAATTGTGAAAGGTAAACCTTGGAATTCTCCAAACATGATGAACTTTGCAGATCATTTGTTGAATTGAAAAATCTCAGTTATTAACAGAGAAGAGTACGCATTCTGCAAGCAGTTCAGCAGACGTCTATGAAAAAGATCCCACAGAAGAGAAATTCCCCCAAAGAATGCTTAGATCTGAACATAGAAGAAGACACCCATTCAATTAAGCTAAGAATGCACTTATTTTTTCATAGGAAACTAAGGTCCAGGGCTGGTAGGCAGTTTCTTAAATTTTGGGTCATTTTGCTGCCAAAAGTTTCTTCATGTTTCTTATATTTTTAATGCTGGAAGTGTAGAGTTAATTTGGTTTGTCAAGAGGGCTCCCAAATTACTTAGTAAGATCTCAAAACAAGTGGATAACATAATTCGCATTCAAAATAATGTCCAAACAGTTGCTATAACTGTACAGTGTCAAAACATTTTTGAGTGTGTTTTTTTTTTTTTTTTTTTTTTTTTGAAACTGCAAATTACAAAAGTTTCTTAGCTTTTTCAATTCAAGTAGGGTTGTTTCTTAGCTTTTGAAAAATTGAGCCTACCATTTCTTATAAGCGGTTTCTTATTAATAAATACTTGTATGCCGTAATGGTACTTTTGCTATTTAAGGTTATAGTACTATGCCCTTTGATCATAAAAGCAGTTTTTCTCCAAAGTCTTTAATCTGAGTGAAGTTATGATTTATTGTATACCAAACTGTTTACCATTAACAAATGGCACAGACTGATACATGAACAAATTTTTAAGGTATGGCTCTTCTTGTTTGTAAAACCATGGGTTGCTAGACACTGTAGTTATGTTTCAGCATCTATGCCGCTGTGGAGGAAAATTTATTTCTGTGGAGGAGGCATTTCAATCTCTTATGCTAGCTCCTCCGTCTGTCGTAGTAAATCATTTTTTCCTCCTCAAAATAACAAAGCTGCAACACGTCAATCAAGCACAACTGCAGTGTCTAATGACCCATGGTAAAAGTAAAGATTTTAGACAACCCATGCCTCAAAAGGTACCTTGTACCCAAGGCAAACCATCAGCAGCTAAAAGAAAGTTTCCTGATGTACAGTATGTGTACCCTTTGATTTTGATAAGATTTCAAAGATTTATTGGAAGCAATCTCTTTTGCTTTTATTGCAGGTTTCATTGCACAAGGTGGTGATCCTACAGGAACTGGTTATGGTATGTCATTGTATTCTAGTGCATTTTCATTCTATGAGACAGGAGACCCCAAAAAGAGAAACCTTTTGAAAGCACCAACATTTCAATATTTGATTAATTTTTGAATTGTTGTACATTTGTGATACTAAATTAGATTCATTTAACAAATAGTGCAAAGCACAGTATAACTGGCTTTGGATTTATGAGAATCTGTGCTGTTACAAGTTTTTGTTTGGGCTCTCTCCTCAACTAGTTTACCTACTGAGAGAGCTCCTCCTTTAAGTAATTCCCTGCATACAATTTATCTTCTTCTTCTATTTGTATGTATTTGCACGTATCTATATTGTATGTATTTGCACAATGTATTAATTTCTTGTATTACTGTAATTTTTTTCTAGTTGATTCTTAGCATAGTTATTTTTACTAAATTGTATGTAGTGGAATTTAAAATATGAAAAAAATATTAAACTGAAACAAGGATACTGCAAATCAGAAAGAGATTGGCTAGATTCTATTTGACATTTCAAACAATTTTGCCAAGAGTCATTCTCTTTCAACATATTGACCAACAATTTTGAAACAGTTACAAACACATTATGTATTATATAATACTGTATATGATTCAAGATTTGTAGGAACAATGTTGGCAGACAGTATTGTACATGTTGCAAATAAAGTTAGACCCCTCCTGTGGAACATTGCCTCAAGGTGGGATGAAATTCAGTTGGTAATTAGTACAAGTTGTGTGTTCCTCAAACCATATATTTTTTTTACTTTATTACTGTACTTGGCATGGAATGGAATATAGCTACAATTCTCATCATCATGGTCTCATCGTAAACAACATTGAACAATGGAAAGCATAGATTTGGCAATATGATACATCTTTATCTTTGAAGTGTGACCTGATTGACATGATTACTTTCATTTTTGCAGGTGGAGAGTCAATTTATGGCAGAGCATTCAAGGTATTGATGTTTTATAGTTAATTCCTGGAGATCTCAAGACTTCTTTAATTCCTCCATGTTTTCAAAGCACTCGCAAGTAAATAAGCATTTTGGTCATTATTTATGTTTTGTGCTTGCAACAGGCATTTTTGCATCTCATATCCAACATGGTCATGCACAAAAATATGAAGTTACTGCCAATGATTTATGTGAAGAAATTGTTAGACCATATAAATCAGTTTTTTCTCTCTCAGTAAGTAAAGCCTGGTTTCCATATGATCGTAACAGTCGGCGACGCGTCGCAGAGGCAGGCTCGGGACACATCGTTGACGGTTGCGTAAAATGGAAACATTTTCTGAACAATGTCTCCGACGTCGCCGATCAGGCGGGGACAGTACGGGGACGCATCGGAAGAGCTGAAATGTGTTCAACTTTTTTAATCGTCGCAGACCAGTCGCCGTACAGTCTCAGACTGCTGCGATCAAGAGTTTTAATGGAAACATGATTTTTGGCTGTACTGCGACGTCGGCGACTATGAAAAATCACGTGACTCAGAAAATCAATCCTAGAATGCATTGCGCGCGAGACTTTACCTATCACATGATTCAACAACATGGCCGCAATTAATTTGGCAAATTTGCGCTGGGACACATCGCCGACTGATGGGGGACATGTCGCCAACTGATCGGGGACAGGTCGCCGACTGATCGGGGACACGTCGCCGATGTGTCGCAGTTGGTCGCCGAATGTTACGATCATATGAAAACCAGGCTTAAATTTCATCGATTGCCGAAATTGACATTTCATTTTTGTATTTCAAGGATGAATTTCACCAAAGATTGCGATTTAACAGAAGAGGATTGGTTGGCATGGCAAATTCTGGGGCAAATGACAACAAAAGCCAATTCTTTTTCACACTTGACCGAGCTGAAGAACTGGACAAGAAACATACCATATTTGGAAAGGTTGCTACATACATATAATCCTCATTATTCTTACATCTACAATATTTTTCGCTGCATTTGGCTCTTAAGCACAAAAACAAGGATTTCAGATTTGTTGTGTTCGAAAGAATGTTTTTTGTTGTTTCCGTTTATAAAATAACGGAACTTGAAAGTTGAGTTCCTCTCACATCAAGGCAACAACGTGCAATGAATTTTATGTGAATTGCTTGTTTTGTTTCAAGGTTGGTGGAAATACAATATATAACATGATTCGACTCACTGAAATTGAAGTTGATGCAAATGACCGACCATTGGAGCCTCCAAAGATACATAAAACTGAGGTGTGTATTTAATACGATATTCGCAGGACTGCCGTATTTGCGAAGAGGTGTGTTGATCTTTATAATAGCAGTAACATACATGATCTAATAATTTTATAAAAATCACTTTTAAACACTGCAGGGAATGATGTCTATTCGCATATCGCTTTCTGATACCCTGGGTACCAGAGTCAAACCAAGATAAGAATGAAAACATGGAAAGATGAAGAAGGAAAGAAAGTTCAAGGTCTTTCTCCCCTTTCATTTTCCCAATTTTGCGTTCCTAAAGTTTTGAGGCTCTTGTACCCAGGGTAGCTCTCTAAGTGAGGAGATTTCTTATAAGCAATTGCCTTGGGCCCTTTGTCATGCATTTCGAAGTAAATTAATTTTCTTGAATCTAATTTTACGTCTATTTCCAATTTTCAACAACATACTTTAAGGGAAGACATTTTCGCGGGGAGAAACTTTCGCATTTTTGGCCGAAATTCGCGAAAGTTTATTCCGCGAAATTTCCTGAAATGTAAAATTCGTGAAAGTTTATTCCGCGAAATTTCCTAAGATGCAGAATCAAATGTTTATGTTTCAAACATTTATATTCCTCTTCTTTGACAACGCCCCTTTCGAACTATGCTACTACAAGCATATTTATGGAAGATTCTGAACAGTTATTGAAGAGTCAAGGAACGTTTGAGACATTATGACATTTGACAAGAAACTTAATTCGCGAAAGTTTATTCCCGCGAAATTTCCCATTTTGGTCCTTTCGCGAAAGTTAATTATAAAAATTTCGCGTTTTTTCAAACTCGCGAAAGTTAAACCTTGGCTCACTCCAGTCTATTTAAGTATTATCTGGATAAAGAATTTTCAAAGTTGTGAAGTTCATTTTGGTGCATCTGATGGATTTACACATCCACAACATCCTGCCACAATTCTAATCATTCTCAAAATATTTCAAAAAACTGAAACTTTGGAAGCTGCCCAACCTAATTTTGTTATTTTTCCTGTCACGAAATAGATTCTCTATAATCCTTTCGATGACATTGAACCAAGGACAAGGAAAGAAGACAATGAGAAGAAAAACATCGAGAAAGAAAAAGGAAGCAAGAAAAAACGCTCAAAGTAAGTGGCTCGCGATAAATATAAATGTTGCACAAGAAATGTAGATTTCACGCAAGCTGATCTGATTCCTAATTTGGTGGGTTGTGACACTGTGAAGTATTCAATCATTTTGAATTCAGAGTGACTTTAATTTTATTTTTCTTGGTTTATTGTTCTTGAAAGTGTGTCGTCTTTGCAACTTTCCAATATCTGTGAATTTTAATTTTCGCAGGTAGAAATAAGTTGCAGTCTGAATAATAGAACTCAGATCTCTGTCTCCGAAGAATCCGACTGGTAAATAGTTTAGTTACTCAAGGCATTGAGATTGAAATAGTATTGAAATTGAAATAGTATTGAAATTTCCAGATGAAACTTTGTTTCTGTTTCACATTTGCAGAAATTTTAAACTGTTATCATTTGGTGAGGAAGCTGAAGAAGATGACGAAGAAGTTTCCGAAATAAGCAAGGTAATGATTTTGTCGAACCGAGAGCAATATGAAATTTGTTGTTGAATTATAAATTAACTTCTTCGCAATTCTTTAACGTTGCTTTGCTTCATGAGTTTGTTTATGTCTTAAACGTCTCAAATGCCCCTTTGTGTTTAGACTTGCCCCAAGTCAGATAGACTTATTACAGTTGAAGAAATAGACTTGGGGCAAGTTTACTTTGCGTTTCGACTTCAAACGTCTTGACCACAAATTTGGAAACAGCCAGTTTAAAAGTAATACAAAGAAAGCAAACGAAGACATCTCCCGATGTGAAGTGGTAAAGAGTCGAATAATGGGGACATCTTGACTTCTACTTCTGTGGTTTTTTTATCCATATAAAATATTACAATACAGGCTACATTCTACTATACTCTCTAATTACTATACAAGACTACAGGTACGATTCCATGAGGAGCAAAGGACAATGACCGCCCCATGGCCAATAACCTTCTGTGGTTTATTGCATCAGGCAATATTATTATGAAAATCTTCTTGTTTTCTAGAGCATAACGATAAAGAGTAGTCATGATGCGTTACAGGATCCTAAACTGAGCAAAGAGCCAGCCGTAGATGATACTCAGATCCAGGTATTTTGAATCATTATACCCGTTTACCCTAAAAAGCGAATCTGTTTGAAACATCGTAAATTATTATCCATTTATTTAAAGTAGGCATAGATATAGGTAGCTAGAATAAAAGCTAATTCAAGCCTACTACAAAGTAAAATTGTTTGAAATAGAAAAAAACGTATCTCATGCGGAATAATGAGATATAAATACCTACATACAGATTTTTAGAATTTTTTTACAGTATCTTTAATATTTACGATGCAGCGAACTTTTATCCGCTCAAGAACCCAACCTGAGCCACGAAAGGTCTACACAGTCTACAGTTGCATTCCTCTCCATTCCAGGTTTTTATTCCCCTTTTAAAGCTGGAGAGGGTATCAGCTTGTTTTCATTGGGAAGTGCCTGCCATAATCTACTCCCTAGAAACGATATTGTCTCTAAGCCATAGCACGAAGTACGCGCTTGTGGCAATAGTAGATTATGGCAGCTTCTTAACTCATAAGGACTGTGTTTTTCGACAAAGATTTCCTTCATGAAACTAGGATTAAGCTCCCATTTTGTTTTATAAATTTCAGTCATCAACAGCTTTAAATTCCTGATGTTGATAAACATTGATGGTATCACCTATCATGAAAATTTCTTTATGTTTATTTGTACCAAAGACCGAATTGATTTTAGACGTATTTCAAATTCTCGAATAAAATGGCTTTGAATTCTTGGGTATTTTTGCCTTTATAACCGATCTGGTTGTGAAGCATACTCAATCATCAATATCAAATTGAATGTTTATCCTGAATCTTTTTTCATTCACGAATCGAATCTGCCATATCAAGTAAGTCTGACTCAAATTTTCATATCAGATAGCAAGATATCGCGTTTGGCTAGCAGTACGATCTTTTTGTAATAGTATTACTCGAATTATAGAGTTCTTGAGATTCATCGCTTGATAGAATTCTCGAGAGGTGTGAAGAATGTAAACACTTAATCTTTCTCAAGAATTCTTAGCCAGGAAAACAGTGTTAGTGTTAAAGGGTTTGTGCAAGGCTAAAAGCTTGCATTTCCAAAGAGCAACATAATCTCAAAATATCCCATTCAAGTTGAAGTTGTACACGCCCCGTGAACCATTGATAGCCAAGGAAGCAATGCTGTTTTTGTCGCTGATTATAATTATTGATTTTGTATATATCATGTTTGTAAATAGTTGATTTGAATGAGCATTTTCTTAATACTGCTGTAAATACCAACTTTAGCGTTATTGATATTGATTAATTAATTGATTGATTGATTGATTGATTGGTTGCTTGATCGATCGATTGTGTCCGAGTATTTCTTTCGTTCTATCTATAGACAAGGCTATTTACCATTGCAATTGCCGTTTTACATGTGCAAGGCGGTGCTGTATAGTCCTACTTTTTCGATTATAGGACGAAAGAAGAGCAAGCGAGAAGGTGAAGGAAAAGCTAACAAAGAAGTCTGAAAGGCGAGCACGTGAAGTAACACCTGAGGAGGAGGAAGCAATGAAGAAAAGGAAGCGAAAGTAAGAAATATATTTAGGCTTATTTCTCAAATCTTGTAGGCCCCCCTCAGATAGATTTTATATCGCGTCCTTAAGCAAGATGCCCAAACAAGGTAAATGGATAATACCCAAGGCAGAAAAAAGTTTGCAGATACGCAAGCAAAATTAATTTTGTAACTCAAACGCTCTGTACTTACGATATTGGCTATTTTGGTGGGATAGATATATTAAATTTTACACGTTTTCTCAGTGATTAAAGTTTTGAAATTCGAGAGTCACCCTATCACCACACTTCTAAGGGCCTGTTCATATGGAGAAAGTTTTCCCGGCATTTTCCCGTTTCCTCGGGAAAATCACTCAGCCGAGATCCCGCCTCATATAGCGTTACCACATAAAATAGAACGAGCGCTCACATGAGATAACATTTCCCCGGCTAGCCGAGCCGAGGAAATATTTTCCCATATGAACACATTTTCCCGGCTAGGCAGGGAAACTTCTTTTTTTTATCGTTAATCCTTTCGAATCTTTTTGGCGTCAGAGACAAAGCGCTATTGTTTTAATTCCCCGGCTTGCCGGGAATCTGTTCTCATATGAAAGGTCAAAGAATATTACCTCGGCTGAGCGAGTTTCCTGGTGAAACGGGAAAATACCGGGGAAACTTTGGTTATATGAACAGGCCCTAATTTCCCGAAGTCTTTCTGTCTCGCCATTGTATTCTGTCATGTATGTCATAATCTATGTTTTTCTCCAATGTTATTGATTTATTTCTTCGATGTCACAGTTGTTACCTCTTTGATATTATAAGCAGCATTCACACTACCGTATTTTCCCGTTGTAATGTGAATTGCTTCACTTTCTTGCAATTTGTTTTTGTCGCCAGAAAGTCCGGCAATATAACGCTACAATGACGCCTGGTCACACAGTGATGTGATGTATCATGTGACAGCTACGCAAGGTTGCGATAGGTTTATTCTCTAAAACAACGCTAAAATATAGGTCAGGACCTTGTTTTGCCCGTTGTTTTGCATGTGATAGTTTTCTTATGGAATCAACCCCCAGGATCAAATGATTTGTAACATTTTATATGTAAATAGATATTTATTTGTATAGCGATAGTTCTTTTTTGGCTGATAGGGTTTTTGTGTTCAAATGTGATAAAATAAGATGAATTAAATAAAATAACGCTGCAACAGCGTTATTGCATGTGAAAGCGAAATGCGGTCACATATCACAGCGCAGTTAACCCGCTGCCTTGGTGGTATACAACGTGCTAAAAACGTCTAGTGTGACCGCAGCCGTTGTTATTTCATTTGTTCCTTCGATATCATTGTTTGTTCAATCATTAGTAAAAAAGAACGATCCTAAAAAAACTGATCTGCATCTTCCTAACCCTTGTCACCTTTACCCCCTTCATGCCTTGTTTATTTATTCTGTGGTCTTTCATGTTGCTCGTTTCGAGGGGCAAGTCACCGCAAAAATCTCAAAAAATTTTGAAAATTTGAAAAATCTTTATACAATTTTAGAATTTCCAGAAAAAATCCAACAATCTTCGAGAATCTCAAAGAATTCCAGGAATCTTCCCCAAGAAAGAATACAAATCCTCAAAAATGTTGTAAAATATCAGAAATCTGGAAAACTTTAAAGGTCCTAGAAGTCTTAGAAAATCTGTAAAATCTTTGAAAATCTCAGTAAAGATCTCAAAGACTTTGAAAAATATGAGGGATTCTTAAGATTCCAAAATCTCGTACGCTATTTTTGGAGTGATTGCCTCTTGGCTCGTTTAATTTTTAAATCGTATTTTCCAAGAGAAGCGTTGAAAGAGGAGGCCAAAAAGATAAAAAAGGAATTGGCAGAACAGAGCAAGAGAAAAGAGGAAAGATTGGAGGAAAAAGTTGGAGATGAAATCGATAATGAAAGTAATGATATTTCCTCTTTGTTGCTTACTATTCATCCAAACACTGTGCTGCAACAAGGGCAGATTTGGTAAGACAATAGCACGAGTTGGCTTTGATTGACACCTCAATTCAAAGCGATTGGCGATTGTAGACAAAGGAAATTCCCCAGCCAGTAATTTGAAAACAACCAAAGCCGCAGAAGTTTCTCTGAAACCCAGGTAGCTATCTCGCTCGTTGTGTATTCCAGAAATTGTTTTCAAGAGCAAACATGAGCATAGATCGAAAGAAGAAGGATATATCTACACATCTACCTCGGGCATTTAATTTGTTTGGTTCAGAAGCCGATTGGTAAGCGATATTCAATTCTCTAATTTTTTGGGTGTAATGAAAACACTTACTGTTCGGCTTCTGAACCAAAGAAATAAAATGCCCGAGGTAGATGTGTAGATATATCCTTCTTCTTTCGATATATGCTCATGTT
>REGL01000072.1:48498-61401 GCA_004194395.1 Aurelia aurita complex sp. Pacific | reverse complement strand
ATAATTAGTGCAAATGGTTTGTTTTCCTGGTGCTCTGCCAAAAAAGTCTCAGCAAATGCAGTGATCTGATGGTGCGGAGGCGCAGCAACAACACAGCTGTTGGCAACTGATTGCATTCTTTGCATTCTTAGCTGGTTCGCGGAATGCGTTCTTGGTTTGCGAGTGAGTGAGTTAGTTAGTGCGTTACACCACCTCACTCCTATATGTACTCGTTTTACTTTGTACATAAAGAAAGACTTGGTCCTGGACTGTCTGATGGTTAGTTCAAATGAATGACCTGACCGAAAAAATGGCGTGGTCCTGGTCTGTAAATGATTACAAAGAAGAGCTTACACATACATGTCATTGTTCTTTTTATTTGTTTGTTGTGTTTAATACTATTAGTCCATGCATCTTCGCGATTATTTCACTGCCCCTTCCTTTTCCTGAAAAACAGTCCTTGATAGCCACACTGGAAATTTTGACAGCGCAGGTGCCATTTTGCTGCTGGGCACCCCCCCCCCTTGCACGAAAACATTACAATATGTGAGCCCCAATAATGTTGATCCACTCACAACAAAACTGAAAAACAATACGTCAAAACAATAGGGTCATCACTTCATCTCCCCAACAAATGTATTGACATCACTAGTCTTTTGCAGGTTTTCCACTGCAGCAAAAACAGGAAAAAGTTTTGAAGGGTTAGAACAAAATAAATCAGCGGGTAGCTAGAAATATTCAAAAAGATAAAAGTAGATAACATAGAACTTATTGTCTTCATATCTATTGCTTTATTTCAACATGGTAAATTTTTTGAAAAATGGAAAGCGAGTTCTCATCGTATTTTCCTTTTGGCGAAAAATTTACCAAAATAAATGGTATAAATTCTACCAAATATCTATTGTTTTATTATTTTTACTTCCACACCACATCATTTTTGGTTGGTGTGCCTTAGCTACTGTATCTTGGTTCTCTTTGCAGGAATTAAGTGGTCTTGGAGACAGGAAGCAGCTGAATGCAAGGTAGACCAAAAGTTTGATAGTTATCTCAAATATTCTTATGAAATCAAACCTTGTATAGTTGTTAATACAACACAGTGATCAAGTGACTGTCATCAACATTTCAAGAATTATCTCAAGCATTAGCTGCATCATGAAGCTTGGTCCCCACCAAGCAATAAGTTGCATTAACTTGCATCAATAAGTATAACAAAATCGTGTTTTAGAGTGCTGATAAAGTCTCATTAAAGTTTTTGTGTAAGCATTAAAGTTATTGTGTTGATTTTGAGAGTTAAGGCTGCTCTCCATATCCAGCGTCTTGAGCATGTGATTATGATCACACACTTTCCCTAATCTCTGGAATTAATCTTGATTATTATCAGAGAATTAATCGTTTGATTTTGGCCAAGTTGAAAATGAGATCGTGAACAGTGAGAGTTTCTTGCAATATGCTTGGTTCTTTTGGTAGCAATCGCAAGTGACACAATACCAACGTTTGATGTATGTTCAAGGCTTACCATTCTGCCAAATCTAGGTGACTATGATATTGATGAGCAGATGCCGCAAAATATTGACTCTCACTACTTTTCTTTGCAAGAGTTGTCCAAATCTTTTTCTAAATCTTCTTCTCGTGATGAGCTTTCTATTTTTCATTCAAATATACGGAGCCTTTCCCTTCATCTTGATGAGCTAATTGGCCTAGCAACTAACTTGAATCAAAGTTTTGATGTTATAGGTGTGTCTGAAACATGGGATTCATTTGAGAATCCAATTGCAACTAATATTGAGATTCCAGGATATGATTTTGTCTTTACTAGGTCTCATAGCCAGAATGGTGGTGTTGGGATCTATGTCAAATCCAGCCTGTCCCCTTCACCAAGGAAAGATCTTGACTGCAGTCATGATGATTTTGAAACTGTTTGGATTGAGGTTGATCGCAAAAATGAAAAGAATCTGCTGTTTTGTTGTGTTTACAGACATCCAAGTTCTGATATAGATGGCCTAACACTTCACCTTAACAATATTTTATCAAACATAACTCAATCTAATAAACTTGCTTTTATAATGGGCGACTTCAATGTTAACCTTCTCAACTATAATTCAGACACTCAAACTTGTGATTTTGCCAATAATTTCTTCTCTAACAATTTTATGCCATGTATTCTTCACCCATCTAGAATTTCTGACCAAACCTCTACATTAATTGATAATATATTTACAAATGCAGTTGAATTCAATATTACCAGTGGTAACATCCTAACCCAAATTTCTGATCATTTTCCTCAAATTCTAATCATCAAGAATTTAAAACTTGATATGTTAAATGCTAGTCACTATAAACATGATTTCACTAATTTCAATGAGGTAAATTGCATTGAAGATTTAAATTCCATCAACCTTGATTTTGTTAATGATAACACATTAGATGTAAACTATAAATTCAGTAAACTTTTGAAAGAGATCTTTTCACTGTCAGAGAAGCATGCTCCCATTAAAAAGCTAAATAAGAAAGCCATCAAATTAAAAGCTAGGCCATGGATAAATGGTAGAATCTTGAAAATGATGAGATTACGTGATAAAATCTTTCGTAGTCTAAGGAAGGATAACACTGATGTTAAAAAATCATTATATAAAAAGTTTCGCAATCGTGTAGTTTTGGAATTGAAAAACAGTAAAATTGCCTACTTCCAAAATTATTTTCTTACCAATAAACAAAACATGAAACTTTTATGGTCAGGTATTAAATCTATTATAAGTGTGAAAAGTTCTTCCTCTTCTTCTGTTAAAAAGATCAAAGATAGCAATGGGAATATCACCTCTGATCCAACGCACATGTCAAATATTTTTAATGATTACTTTGTTAACGTAGCTGAAAATATTACTGATAAAATCCCCAAAACCTTGAAATCACCTCTTGCCTATATGTCAGACAGAAATTCAAGTTCAATCTTTCTTTCCCCAGTCACACGTTATGAAATTGACGATCTTATTGCGGCTTTGAATCCAGCTAAATCTGTTGGTCCAAACAGCATACCAATTAGACTGCTCAAAATTCTTGGCCCCTCTCTATCGCCTTTCCTAGCTCAAATGGTTAATCAGTCATTTGAGTCAGGAGTTTTTCCAGACAAGCTCAAAATTGCTAAAGTTATTACCATATTCAAAAAGGGTGATCACCAGCAGGCTTCTAATTACCGCCCAATATCTTTACTTTCTATTTTCAGTAAGATATTTGAAAGAGCAATGTATAAACGTCTCTTTAATTTCCTAAAATTTCACAAGATTTTGTATGACCTTCAATTTGGTTTCCAGGAAAATCATTCAATAGACCATGCTCTAATTAGTTTGACTGAAACTATAAGACATAGCTTAGATAATAAAAGATATGGTTGTGGTGTATTTATTGACCTTCAAAAAGCCTTTGACACTGTCAATCATCAAATCCTACTTTCTAAGATGGAGCACTATGGAATTAGAGGTTGTGCTTTAGATTGGTTTAAATCATACCTTTCAGAGCGTGAACAGTATGTAAGCATAAATGGTTTTAACTCTGGCCTACTCAAAATCTCTTGTGGGGTTCCACAGGGGTCTGTATTAGGTCCTCTTCTCTTCCTATTGTATATAAATGACTTGCCTAATGTATCTAAAAGACTTAAATTCTTCCTATTTGCTGATGACACTAACATATATTATGAGAGTAATGATATAAATAAATTAGTAAAAGTTGTCAATATTGAACTCAGACAGGTTAAAAAGTGGCTTGATGCCAATAAATTATCTCTTAATGTAGAAAAAACAAACTTCATGATATTCCATTCAATACACAATAAAATAGATGAAAATCCAATCATTAAGATTGGAAAGAAGACCATTCAAAGAGCAAACTTTGTTAAATTTTTAGGACTACTTCTAGATGAAAATCTTAGTTGGAAGTTCCATCTGAAGGAGTTGTCCAAAAAACTTGCTAGAACTTGTGGTGTTATTTCAAAGGTTAAGAGCCTCCTGACTCCAGATGTGTTACTCTGCTTATATAATTCATTGTTTATGTCTTTTGCCCAGTATGGTATTATCGTGTGGGGTAATACTTCTGCGTCTTATACAGACCCTGTCTACAAACTTCAGAAGAGACTAATCCGAAAAATTTCTTCTCAGCCTGCTCTTTCTCCTTCTGCTCCAATCTTTAAGTCTTTAAAACTTCTGAGACTATCTGATCTTTTTCAGCTTAAACTTCTCACTTTTGTCTTTGAAACTGTATATAGATCATCGCCGAGTTGCTTCCATGACTTTTTCCTATTGAATTCATCCATGCATCAGCATAACACTAGACAGGCTAGTAAAGGTGATTTGTTTCTTGCTCGAAAGAACACTCTTCAATTTGGGCTCAACTCCATTCGATATAAAGGAGCTAAGCTTTGGAATGAAATCCCTGTTGAATTAAGAAACTCTCACTCGAAAGCTTCATTCAAAACCAAGGTAAAGATCTACTTTTTGTGCCACAATTACACCCAGTAATTCACACTTTATTATATGTCTTTCTGCACCAGTTTCAAATAACATCCATAGAAAAGTCAATTTTCTTTTTTAGATAGGGGGTGTTCCCTCCTCGATTAGCTTGCCTATTGAGGGAGCTCCTCCTTTAAGAAATTCCCCTAATCTCATTATGGCTCTTCATACTTACCTATTTAGTCTGTTTACATTTGCCCTAAGTACCATCCTGTGTTTTTTCAATGTTATTTGTTGTATTTTATTTTAAATTCATATTTGTTAATTAGATAGGTAGGTATGTAGAGTTATAACATGTATTAGATGGATTTTTAAAATGAAATGAACTGAACTGAACTGAACTGCAAGCATCTGCAATGGGAGTTGAACTTGTTTCTACTCCCAAAATGCCCAAAGCTTGGCCGCTGCGGGCAAATTGATTGCTAAAGTTCTATCAGCTCCTCATGCTCCTATTTGGTTGCAGCGCTCGTGCACTCAAAACGCTTGATATGGAGAGCAGCCTTTAGAAATAACTGCAGTTTAGCGCACCTGGTTTAGCACAGATTAACGCCTTATAGAATCTAAGCTTTTGTCTTTCAAAGGTGCTACAAGACTTTTTGAAGCGGACTTCATTTGATAACCAATGCATGCCTGACATATGTTTTCTGTTTTTATTTCTTTTTCTAGCTCAGTTGATGACAGGTACAAGACATTCTGCAATATTGCAAGATCCAGATCTGTTATAGCACTTGGCCTTGCTTGCTTCTGTCAGCAACAGAACAAGGTCCCTCAAGACAAGACATTTCAAGTTCGAACTTTTAACCTTGTCCTGCTTTGTGAAGATGAATACATGGTGGAAGCACAGTCATTGCGTTTCCTTGTGAATTATGGATTTGATTTCAACAAACAATATTCCAGTGGGATTCCTTACAAGAAAGGAAATGTTGAGGTATACAAAGTTTGTAAATTTCCTGTGCAGTGTATTTAGCCAGAAAGAAATACAAACATTGTGATTTGTAAGACTGAGGCAGGATTTTACTGGTTTGACCTGTTTGATTTCGTTCAATGGCATTCTTTATTTTAGATCATTCAGCAGGAACTTGTCAGAAAATATATTTCCAGGCATTTATTGATAGCTTGAATTGTTTGATTTTTGCAGCCTGCACTGTAATCTTGGTAAAGAATTTTGAACTGGAACAAAACAGAAAACCTTTTTCACCCTTTGAGTTTGAGTATGACTCGTGCAATGCTTGCCAAAATTCCTTGGGACACTCTCAGGTCATTTCCTGATAATGACACACTTTTCCACATCTCTGTGCATAGCAATTATAATTGAAGTACCTCCTTCCCTAAAGTTTTTATTTGGAACGTCATTGTCCTAGTATTCCATCAGAATCTCAAATTGTCCTGTCATCCTCAGTCTGTCATCACAGAATGATTTAGTTCTAAGACCCCGTTTACACTATGCCAGTATGAAACAAATACGGCATAAAACTGTGCCGTATTGGATTTTCTGTTGAAACGGAATCACCGTTTACACTATACCGGCATAAAATGAATACGATAGGTGTTGACCATACACAGAGTGAGGATTAGTCAAGGCGCATGCTCTCAGTTGCCAAATTAGAATCCGACATGAAATGATGCCGTATTCGCCGTTTACGCTATGCCGGTAGAGCGATGAAGCCAGCTAGCATGCCGTATTCATTTCGTGCCGTATTCAAGTAAAAACTATACCGGCATAGTGTAGACGGGAGGCCAATACGGCACAGTTTCATGCTGTATTCATTTCGTACCGGCATAGTGTAAACGGGGTCTAAATGGGAGGGGGCAAAATAATGCAAAAGTTGTTAGAGGTTCCCCAAAATTTTTGGCATTCATTGTACATTAAAAAACAAAGCTTAACAGTTGTATATTGTCATTTTTATTACCTAGCTATTTGCCATCCCAATATGTTCCATAAAGTAGCTGAGACATTGATGCAAGTTCATTTTCTATCATTTCCAGGCCATCAAGGATGACATCTCAGTCAGGCAGCTTCTTATGGATATCATCTTTGCAAGAAAGCCCTTGATCTTTCACAATGGTTTCATAGATTTGGTTTTTCTGTACCAGAGTTTGTACGCAGAACTGCCAAATTCTCTGCAGACATTTATTGCTGATACCAGTGAGATGTTTCCAAACGGAATTTTTGACACAAAGTACATTTCAGAATTTCATTCAAGAGAAAGCCTATCATTTTTGGAATACCTTTTTAGAAAATGGTGAGTCTCTCTAGCGGTAAGAAGCAGTTGCTACTTGGCTGATAATAACCAGTCTCCATTTTATAACGTTAGGTTGCTTCAAATTAAGAAGTATTTTGTTGAACAGCATTCAACTTCGGTCAAGGTCTTTCTTCTTAAATATTGCCAATTCATCAAATATTGGTTAAAAGTTTAGAAAGAATGCACAATTTTCGCTTAACACGGAAATTTTGCATTGGAGGCTAACTAATTAAAAACAGACATTGTCATTCAATTCTTGCAATTTCGTTAGCCTGAGTGCTTGCAATTTGATTTGATAAGGATTTATTCTTTGAACTGTTAATTAGAAGCCCTAAAGTTTGATGTATTATTTACACTTCTAGTCTATAAACAAAATTATGGTGAGTATCACGAGTCTTCCTCTTAGATCCACTCTTTACCCGTCTCACACTTCATTACCAGTGGCGGACACTTGGGGGGGCGAAGGGGTGCGATCGCCCCCCAATGTTGGCTAGAACAAAGATCTTTTGTTTGAAAACGATAGAAACAAACAATGCTTTTTCACGGAAACAGTAGCTTCGCCCCCCCAATATTTGGCAAAGTGTCCGCCACTGTTCATTACACCCAAAATGCTTATGACCAAGGCCTGATGAAATAGCTTTTCGCTACCAAGGGTGTTAGGACACGGATATTTTAATTACGTATATATTTACCTTGTTTTGATCTTCGTCTTGTTTTCTTGTCTTGTTTTCTTCTCTGTTCTGTTTCCTCTTGCTGATGTAAATGCCTCGTGTTATTTGAATATATCTTCCTTGTATTCCTGTGTCTTAGTGCGCCTTCGCAGAAGAAAGGTTTCAAACCGCAATGCCATATTTAAATACTTAATATGGCATTGCGGTTTGAAACCTTTCTTCTGCGAAGGCGCGCTAAGACACAGGAATACAAGGAAGATATATTCAAATAACACGAGGCATTTACATCAGCAAGAGGAAACAGAACAGAGAAGAAAACAAGACAAGAAAACAAGACGAAGATCAAAACAAGGTAAATAAATACGTAATTAAAATATCCGTGTCCTAACACCCTTGCCGCTACGTTGCAATGTTTTTCCTTGACATGTCAAAATGATGTTTTCTGGGTGCACTTCTTTAACAGTTACTGCTGCCTTTAATATCAGTAATAACATATTCTTAATGATCTTAGTCAATACAGAAATCAAAGAGCTAAAAATGATGGCAAATCATTCATCACAATCAGTTCAAGAACTTCGCAGATTAAACAAAATATGACTGATGTGGAGATTGTTCAATGCAGCTTGCCAAGTGTCGAAATTAGCGAATCGCTAAAAAAGTTCCTGCCACTGTTGTGCACTAGTTTTCGGGTAAGTGGGATGTTGTGCTTATTTTCGCAACTTCGAATGGTAGATTGTTTTGCAAAGTAAAAGGCGTCCGAAAGTCTTAAGGGCACTATGTACGTTTTTGGTAAAAGAGATTTTCCATCCGGAAAAATAGCTTTCCCACGACTTTGATACAATGACTGGTATCGATATTCGAAAAGGTATGAAGTACGGTATTGATTTTCACCGTCTTGGTATCAAACACGGTATCTAGCTTTTTTAACTTTTATTTAAGGCCAGAGAAGAAATGAAGGAGCCATTTTTCAAAAGCTGGTAAAAGATCAGGTATACATTTCTGAGAAATTGGTATAAGATTAGGAATACATTTGTCAACAATTGGTATAAGGAGTGGGTATATTTTGAACCTTGGATGGCACATCCCTAACCAAACTATGGTCATATCCCCCCCCTGGATAAAATTACTTGAAAAACCAATCAGATCGTTCTACTAGCTAGCCTAGTCCCTCAATTTCGCTGTTGTTGTTGTTGCCGATGGCCAGCGACAAATCAGTTCTGAGGAGCATACAAGATTGTGTAGCCAGTCTATCAGATCGTTAGCTTTCCGTGTAATTTTTCTCTCCTTCTTGTCCAAAGGAACGAGGCTACTGCCCATCAGAGACCACATGCTCAAAGCTGCATAGCGTCGATCTTATACTTGTGAGTGAAAATTCAGCACAGGAGAAGAAGAAACGGCGAAGATCTAGAAAGCGTAAAATCGAATCGCAAGATGGGACGAATCCCCCTGACAATGAGAATAGCAATTACCTTGAGCCGTGTGAGAAGACAGCGAAATGCCAGACCAGTGATATTCAGAATACAGAGAGCAACACTCAAACTGAGCACACAGTAGATAATTCGAACGAAACAGAAGAGGAAAACTCAAGCTTAGAACATTCATTTGAAAATATTACTTTACCGAGAATGAATGGTCATAGGGCTGGTTTTGATGCTTTTATGACTGGTTACTGTTTTGCATTTTACGAACAAAATCAGGAGGAGTTGTGTTCTGATGGAGTTAAAGAATGGAGAAATAAAGTCTACCTGACTGCTAAAGATGTACCTCTTATTGTAATGAAGAGTCATTTTGCAAAGACGTCTGCACAACATCAAAGAATTGTCTCAATGATACAGCAATACTAATAATGGTGTTAGCTGCAACGGGTTTTGCTTTACCGGTTGAGCCACGAAACAGTTCAAACTTTTTGGAAATTCATAGCTCCAAGAGTACTTGATTGGTTGAAATGAATCGATTTTGCTCGATAGGAGAGAGATTTAGTTATCATTGTAATTTTTCTCGCGTTCTTGTGGGCACTGGAATTATCGTCAAGTTTAACTTCACGAATTTCATGGTTGTGAAGATCCTTTCTTGAAAATTTTCCGCGAAAGACCCCCATCATTCGTGATGCTTTGCTTCTTTAAATGGCAAATTCTCTGAAAAATTGGGGCATTTTCCAACGATCTAAGGGGTGTCGTCATAAAAAATAAAAAAACCCTGACCTCGGTTTTACTCGCTCTGCTCGCATCTATTTTCGGCCAACAAGGGCAGATTTTGTAATACAATAGCATGAGTTGCTTTTGTTCACACCTCAATTCAAAGCGATTAGCAATTGCAAACAAAGGAAATTCTCTCAACCAGCAATTCAAAACAAACAAAGCCGCAAAAGTTTCTTTGAAACCCAGGTAGCTAGCTCGCTCGTTGTGCTTTCCAGAAACTGTTTTTAAGGGCAAACATGAGCATAAATCGAAAGAAGAAGGGTGCATCTACACATCTGCCGCGGGCATTTTATTTATTTGGTTCAAAAGCCGTTTAGGAGGCGATTCAATTCTCTTATTTTTTTGGATGTAATCAAAACATTTACTGCTCAGCTTCTGGACCAAAGAAATAAAATGTCCGCGGCAGATGTGTAGATATATCCTTCTTCTTTCGATCTATGCTCATGTTTGCCCTTAAAAATAATTTCTGGAATGCACAGCGAGCGAGCTAGCTACGTGGGTTTCAGAGAAAATACTGCGGCTTTGTTTGTTTTGAATTACTGGTTGATGGAATTTCCTTTGTCTGTGATCGCTAATCGCTTTGAGTTGAGGTGTCAACAAAAGCAACTCGTGCTATTGTATTACAAAATCTGCCCTTGTGTTTTCGGCCCCGTATGAATTTCGTTCCGACGGGCCTGCAGGTAATTCTATTTTTGAAAATTTCTCATTTCTAAAGCTCTATTAATAGCAAGACTCATTCGTTGCGTTTTGGTTAAATTTGGCCTGCTTGGATTGTTAGCTTGTAGCGTAGTTTGCTTCGTTCGTTACCGTATTTGGTATTCTTCCACCTTGTTTTCCTTGCCTATTTTGTTGCAATGCGCCCACTCAGCGATTTCACTCAGCTGATTTCAATTCCAAAATGGTGGACGATGGTGTCGGTGGTTTTGTGAACGCACAGAGGCGTCTGGCAATGGAAGTACCACTTGTTGGCCACAATGAAAATGCTCCAATCTTCCTGCAAGCAGCATCTGCCGGTAACATTAGAATGGTAAATTTCTTGAATGTTTTTGTGGTAGAAATCATTGTTTTTATTTTTGGGCCTAATTGAAAAGGCAGCTTTTTGGTTTGGGCATGTAAACAGGAAGTAAGCCAGTGGCCGAGAAAATTCATAATACCGGTATGTTAAATCATGTCTATGGTTGAATATAGAGATGAACAGCTCTAGAGGTTGGGGGCTTTTCCTTTTTTCTCAGAAAAACGTACTCTACGATAATCCAAGTCATTTCTGTGGCATTCCATTCTATGCCTTGTTTTTGCCATTCTATCTGGCTGGAAGACATAACTTACAAGCACCACACCAGCCAGATTGGAAAATTTGAAGAGTGCATACAGGCTATGTAGGATCTATAAGGGCACACGTATGAACTTCAGGTAAAATGGGTAACAGCAAAAATTTGAATTCATTTCATAAAACTCTTGATTTGCAATCTTTTCCTGGTTCCAATTGTTTAAATGACAACCTCCTTTGATATTGCAAATGCTGATTTAACAGTTTGCAATCTGCAGTAGTAAAAACCTGCGTATAAGAACCTACAATTTTGCAAGTCAGCCTTACTAGGTTCTTATGTTCTGGGTATTTAGTGGGAAACGGGGCTGTTAAGGTTCTTAAATTGGTTCTTATTTTATTCAATTTTCTTTTCTTCAGATTCAAACTTCACGCCTATCATTTACTGTCAGTTCACATCAGTTGAGTTTATGAGGTATCATTCACAACAGAAATTTGTCGGAGAATTGGAAAAAGCTTCTCATCACATAGTATAACATTTGTTTATTCTTCCACAAACTTCTGTTGTGAAGAAGACCCCATGATCTCTACAAATAAGAACCTATTTCAAATTTCAAGCTGAATGGGTTCTTATACAATGGGGGTCTAATTGCAAAATTTCAGCCTGCAGGTTCTTAATCCATTAGGATCTTATGTGCAGGTTTTTACTATATTGTACCATTTCCATGCTGCGGTGCTACCCATTTTACTTCCACAGATTCTACACATTTTTATAAGAAACTGGTTTATAAGAAACTAGTACTAAAATAGCCAAAGTTTTAAGAAATTCAAGTATTATGTCTGAGGAATATTAAGAAACTTTAATAGTTAAATGCAAAGATATTGTGGCAAATATGTTCTTGAACCTTTAGTCTTGAGTAATATAAACTAACTGTTTATGTTTTGAATCTTGAGTATTATCAACTAACTGTTTATGTTTTGAAAATAGTAGAACAATGTTTATTCTTATAGTGATGTTTTACAGTAAATGTCAAGAAACGTATCTGCAGCAGTGTTAGAGACCGCTTTAGTCATTCATGCATTTAGAAAATAAGAAACAAATTAAGAACATTTTGGTGCTAAAATGTGAAAATTGTCATGTTGAATTAAGAAACTCAAGGGTGAAAAAGCTGGACCCTATCTTCTGTATTCAATCAATTGAATCATGATCGAACAACTGCTTTGCAGGGACACCAGACGGGGCACGTTTTTAGGGGGTTAAACTGCAAATTTGAGGGCAAAAAAACAGGAAAATAACATATTATTCAGGCAGTTTTTGGGAGGGTAGGAGGGGTGGTGGCCCCCTCACCCTATCCCCTCTCCTGTGTTTTGGATGAAATGCAAGAGGCCTAAATCCCCTGCCCTAAATAACCCCCCTCCCTAAATAACCCCCTCCCCCTGGAGGGTGGTCTCCCATATTTGATCTGACAGGATGTGCAGCTCAACAGTGTGTCCTTTTATGGTAAGAATTATGGAACAGGGTGCCTCTTTCTGACAAAAATTATGGGTCAGGGTATCATAATTGATAAGAAAATTATGGGACAGGATATGACAAAGAAAGGAACATTTCCCGGGGGGGTACTCCCATTGTGGCCTGACAGGGGGGTCCAGTCAGGGTTAAAGAGGGCCAAAGCAAAACTTTTGAAAAATACCCTCAAATGGTAGTATCTTTTTAAAGAAAGCCCCAAATGGTAGTTTGTGGACCTAAAATTGGGCCATTTGGGAGCATCTGGTAGTGAAGATTTTCTGCAGTTTTTCATAATTTTCTACAGTAAAAACTGATTGAACAAAGCAAGAAAAGTTCAAAATTCAATGATAATTAGTGCTGCAACGACCATATTGCCATGCGGAGGAGCCCACTGAGTTGAAATCTTATAGCTGGCCAGGAACCTTGGAATACCCCCAATTGGTAGTAGGAGTTTGACAAATAGGGCCATTTGATGGCCATTTCGTTAGACCCTCAAAACGACTGGACCCCCTGTCAGGCCATAATGGGAGTACCCCCCCCCC
>REGL01000071.1:516282-528635 GCA_004194395.1 Aurelia aurita complex sp. Pacific | reverse complement strand
AGGTCACTGCTTCCGAGAACCATCGCCTAAACAGGCGTATGTTGACCTCCAGACTTCCTTTATCTGCTAATAACTTGCTTTTAATGAAGTTAAGTAAGTGCTGCTTAGACCATTGTTAACGAACTTGTCTGAAAAGCCTTCGAAAAATAAATGCTATGAATCTTGGACTTTGTGTTTTGCTAATATGATGACAGCTTATTTGGACACTTTGACATTTACTTTAAAGCAAACAAGAGCCCTGGCATATTTCTTATATTCTTACCAAACACACACGCAGTCTTGTTAGTTTGTTATGTTGCAATTAGATAAAACAGATGGCCTTAACGTGATCACAATACCCAAAATAACTACGCAGTTAGACTTAACGTCACATTACCGATACAGACTGCCCCTCCCACCTCCCAACTGCATCCCTTCCCCCCTACCCTTCCCTTGGAGTGAAGCTACAAGATATTACGACGCTTTACGAAGCACTTATCTTCTTACGGTTTTGTGGTGCCTGGAAGAAAATGAAAGTTATGGTGTCAGCTAAAGTGATAAATTGTGTACTATATAGGAAGACACTGAAGGGTGGATGCTAAATCATATTTGTCAAATCCAATTTTGAGAGAAACCACAGTCATTGGTGTTGACTTGGACTGAATTCACATTCGAAGCGCTTTTCCTGACACTGTCAAAATAATGTTCCTGAAGCACAAGCTTAAGCTGAGTAGATACGAGTCTTATCTGGGAAAGCGGCAACAAAGATGCTGTAAATGTGAATTCAGCTACCGTAAAAGCCCTATTGAGCCCCCAGGGGGCATGATTAATTTTGGAGACTCCCGAGTGGGACTTAAAAGAGATGGAGACTAATTTAAAAAGGGGCTTATTCAAAAAGTCAAATTACAAGGATATAGATGATAGCTTCAAAGTTATTTTACCCTATATTTTGCGGAATCAACCTGCAACTTTTCGAGTAAAATACATAAATTCAACATCAACTTTATCTCAAACCATATACACAATAACATGCAAACTTATTTAGCTAAATAAATGGGAAATATTTGGTAACCTCGAGCATTTGCTATACGTGAGGGGACCTAATGGAAAGGGGGTTATTTAAAATTTTTACATAGAAGGGAGGAACTTATCAGAGAGGGGGCTAAATACAGCTTTTACGTCGTATAAAGTTGGTGATACAATTCTTCCATTTCCAAGGTTTATTGTTTTCGCTGTTGGTATTTCAAGTCAAAGTTCATGAAATCCTAATACATGTACCTAAATTCATAGTTCGACTGCACAACTTCAAGTAAATCCCAGTTCTTACTTTACCTCTGCGGAAACCTCTGTTTACGTGAAATAGTTGTGTCCCAGCGCTTAGTTGCCATATGCTTTCAAGCTCAGTCAAACAAAATTTATCTCACAAATGTAAGGAAAAAGTCGGATCGAATAAGGCTATCCATTGGTGCAGAGATGTTTCCGGACGACGATAACATCCAAGGCAGAAGGACAACACTTTACATCATGAAAGATTAAACATTTCAGTCCTCCGCTAAGCTACAATAGCTAGTAAAGGCTGGGTCGTACCTTGGATTTATTTCCTTCCCAAACAGTAACCTTTGATTTGAAATGGAAAATAAAAAGCAAATCGGCATACCTAAGGGTTAGACACCATATTGCTGAGACAATCGCTCACGCAAGGGAGCTGGAAACTCATCTGAGAATCTCTTCCAGTTTTCGTCTCCAACTTGGTTTTTAAATCCATGAAGTATCTACAAGGAAATTAGGAAATTCGAAAATATAGCACTCAAATGACGTTTTGCTATCGAATTTCTGTGAAAGCAAACCACCATCAAATAACTTACCATCAACTTACCATCAAATGGCGAAGCATGTGAGTCAAAAATAAGTTTCGTTTGAATTCTAGTACATAAATGAACACAAATGAACCCTATCTGCACTTGTGGCACAGGTAAAGAAGATAACGTGCACTTTCTCCTGCAGTGCACTCTCTTTGATTTGCAGTGTAGAGACCTCCTTGGTCAGCTCTGGGACCCTAAGGGCATTTGCGAGTTACTACTATTTGGAAGCCCAAACGTAAATGTGATTGTGAACAGAATAATTGTTGCAGCGACCATGTCCTTTATCAAATCAACACAGCGATTAGGCTAGAAATAAATTTACCAAATCACAGCGCACCCTACCGAGAGATATTCTTTAGCGCATTGCGCATCTGGTATATCTTAATTCTTATTGTTTGCTGTTCTTTGTTAAAGGGCCCTGGTCAACATCGATGCTTTGCGCGCATAATTCGCCCTCGATACCCTGTGTTCTTGAGTTTCTGATGTTCAGAAACTAATATGGCTGCTCGCAGTAAAAGGGATGGAGAAGGGTTACAGTAATTCAGAGCATACAGTAAGAATTTTTAATGGAATGGAGAATCAAACGAACAAATTGCAACGGTTTATGAACTCTGAAACCACCAGGGTATCGTATTATTCGTATTATTCGTATTATTCGTAGTTTTTTATTTTTTCAATTGACCTGTGCCGTTTCTTTCAAACAGAATATCAACGGTTTNTGATTACGTAATCGTTTGTAAGCAGGCCACTTTTCAGGATATTTCTCAGCTTCTTGTTTCAACATGTCCCTTTCCATCATAAGATTTTTAAGAGAAGCAGTGAGCCAAGGAGCAAACTGGCTACGAACCCTTTTCTTTCTTACTGGAGCATGAAGATTTAAGATCGATTCGAAAATCTCCTGAAATGTGGCTGCCATACTTACAGGGTCATTATTGAATGGACTAAGGATGGTTTCCCAGTCAATCTGTTGTAAGTCTTGACGGAAGAGCATTTTATCATATTTTTTCATGTTGCGAGACTCGACAATTTTTTGTTTATTTCCTTTACGTCGCCAAGCATTTATTTTCCGAATACCATACACCAGATAATGGTCAACCATCCCAGTTCTTATTACATCTGCTTCTATGATATATTTTGGATTGGTGGAAGAGAAATGGTCAATAAGCGTCTTACTTACTTTTTGCTCACCAGATTCAGTGGTGGTCATGGCAACCCGCGTAAAACCCTTAATCAATTGCTCAAGTTGGTACTCAGATTAAATCAACTTGAGTTTCTTGGCATTTGCGTTTTTTGCGTTTTTGAAATCACAGTTGGTGTCCCCTATCAAAATTACTTCCTTATCTTCTTTATCTAGATTTTTTAAAATTTCTCTAAGGTTTTCGAATGCAGTGTAATCGACACCGGCAGTTGGGGGGCGATACCAGCAGACAATGTGAAAAGGCCTTGCATGATTACTGGGTGATACCTCAAGAGCTATGAGCTCAAGCTTATTACTTGCTACCTTAATCGTGGCACTAGCAGAACCAGCAGGGACTTGAAGAAAAAAAAAATATTACAAAGGAACTGTCCAGGTTTCGAGCTCGGGTCGCGTGCGTGAAAGGAGCACAAGACGACCGCTTCGCCAACCAACCGTTAGCTAGCCTGAACGCTGGAATCGATGAACGACAATTTTTTTATATTTCTACTTTTGTAAAGTTCAATGTTTTATGACTATATAAAAACGCAATAAAATTTTATGATTTAATGAAACTGATAACGATTTTGCACACTTTAAAAACATCACTACCCTTTGACACATCTGACATACTCAAAAAAGAAATCAGAAATGGTTTCTTGAATTGGACTTCGATCAGTATATTGAAAAAGCAAGGAAAACATTGCAGTTGGCTGACCAGAAAGTGTGAAATCTATTCTTGAGGCTGCAAAATTGTTTTGTCTTGATCAGACACGTATCCTCTATTTTACAAAATTCACCCTTACTTAATGGAGATACATCGGTAACGGGATTCGAGAATGTTAAAACAATTACACATATGCTTGATACTGTTGCACAGTAACGAACATGAAAGCAAGCAGTACTCAACTTCGACGAGCTTTTGTGGTCAAAAAGAAAGGAGGGAAAAGAAAAATGCTTTATATTTTAACAAAACAAAAATCAAAGTTAATATTACATTACCTTCATAAACATCTCCTTTAAATCCTGTGCAGGGCTGCTCCAAGAGGCAACAGCATCACAGAAGAATATGAAGTCCTGGAAGAAACAGTCAGAGGTTAGCAATCAGCTGGTCATGATAATGATTGATCTACTGTTGGTTAATCAATGTCTGTGTCAAATTAGATGTCACACGAGATCTGTGATGACGCAATATTACTCATGCAAAATATTTACATTTTTATTTTCGCGGGCATTTTCAAATGACATATAGTTTGAGACAGACTATAAATATGGTTTAATATAAACGATAAATGACCAACCCTTAGACTGATTACGGATGCGTCCCACTAATCACTATTCCAAAAGAGACAACTACACCAAACCGAGACCGCTCATACTGGGACTCATAACATTACGGCATTTTTCTTGGACTGACTTTTTCACTTTTGAACGCCCTTAAACGAGGCAGTAATAGTCATTTGAAAATAATGGCGTTTGATTGTGAGTCGTAGTTAGGAGCGTCCAGCAGCCTTTCAATAGCGATAACTGCAGCCATATAATCAGTCTAGTTCTACCCATAAAAAGTCAGGAGGCGTGGTGACGAGCATAGCTGCTCTTGCTAGTGCAACGAGGGCTCGATCAGCAAGTTGCTATTTCTATGTATCAGTAGGCCTGTTTCAGTAGGCCTGAGATCAGTAGGCCATTATACCCCCTGCAAACAACACTTTGTTTCGGAGTCTACTCTCAAATGACAGTTGCAAAACTGTGAAACAAACTGCTTGAATTAAAGGCAAATAAAGGTCGAAGCAAGGCTGGATATACCAACCGACGTCACTTTGCATAGAATATGCACTAAAATCAAATTTAGGTGTGTTTCAGTAAATACCAAGGTTGCACGAAGAAATTTGCAGTAAATAAGATGTGGTTGTCTTCACAAAAGCCTCAATTCTTACCATACGTCGCATCAAAGCTCTTTCAGGGCTATTCCTGACATTGAAATAGCCCCCCCCCCCAACCCCCATGGTAAACTGTTACTGGATATTGATATCGGCAAGATGAAGAAATAGACAGTATACCTGGACAACACCTCCTGGATTGGCACTGATCATGCTACAAATACCGCGAAAAGCAGAATCTTTCTCTTCGTTGTCGCGAATGTTTCTCAGAGAAGTGCACCTGAGATGGAAATAAAAACAAACTTCACGGATCGAAGTCTCAAAAGCTTAATTAATGCTATTTTAGGATTGTATTACTGCAGGGCGGTAAATAAAATTCAAAGGGGAGCTTAATAGCAAGGAATAAGGGGAAACATCCCGCAGTGAAAAAAGGAAAAGCCCTTGCTGAACAAAGGGAAAGAACAACGAAAACTCAACAGGGCATTATATTTTTCCCTTTGACCGCTATTGGAAACAATTAGTGATCACATGATTTTCAGATTTCAGATATCAGATTTTTCACATGAAACAGGCAGAAAGGGTAAGGTAAGACTTATTCATTGCAAAGTTGATTTCTCAAGATTGCCTTTTTAGAAATTGACATTTTGGTCATGAAACCTCCGACGATAAATTAAACGACCTACATTTTGCATAATAGACCTTTTGGTTATTCTAAAAAGAATCTAAATCGAACGATATTTTGATAAATTTGTTGACTTTTTCGAATGTACAAAAAAGCGATTGTAGCTCTGACGCCACTCATTCGAACCTTTCATATTAAAATGTGTAAAACTACTGCTCGATCCAGACTCTTTTGTAGAATAGCTAAAAAGTCTATACATTTTTCTGCAGGAGGCACACTGTGCGTGTGAAAGAGTTAGGATTAGATACATCCGTGATGGCACAAATGATTCTCACCAGCATCATTTTATATTCGTAAAAGTGAATTCCTTTTTAACCAGTAATCTGTCTTAGCTTTGTTGTTTTGCTGTCTGTTTTGTGAAATGTATCTTTAATTTTTTTCGTTTTTGTTCTTTGTTTTGTGTATTGAAAATTAATTTGAGTCGTAAGTACCATCCATAGTGAAGACCCGGTGACTTTATGTCTTTCTTCACTATGGATGGTACAGTGTAATGTAAGTATAAATATTGTAGTTTTTTAATCTTGATAGAAAAAAAAATATTCGTAAAACAAATCTAGCAAAATACAATACTGTCGCGTGCGCCCTAGAAAAAGCAAAGGTTATCTAGTCTTAAGGCGCTGTTCATTGACATAGATCGTGAAGAGAACAGGACCTAAGAAAGACCTTTGCGGGGCACCACTTCTAATCCAAAAGGTTGACAAAATCTATTGATTCGGAACATATCGAAATATTCCTTGATTGGAACTTCCTCTCCGGATCTGACAACAAAACAATTGTACTTACCACAAAACATCATAAAAGTAATCTTACTAAAATTTTGAAAATTCATACAACTGTACAGATACGACAGTCACGGTTTGGTCGACGACAATGTCAAAATGTTATTCAGACGAGAAATAAACAAATATGTAAAGAAGTATCGAGATCGTGAAGACACGATAAAGCAGCTTTCAGATCTGGAACTACCTAAGTTGCACCACCGAAGTTCAGGCGCAGATTTTGCTCTTATAAAGACCAGCAAAACATAGTCAGTAGGTGGAAATTCTATGAATGGTTCTGTATTAATCTAATAGGCATAGGATACACGCATTTATGTTCAATTTCAGGATTTACATTACTCTGCAGTCACAATATTTCCAATTTTGCTTTGGTAAACCTTTCTCCGGGGTTCTGGCCTGCTATATTGATTTGGATCTTCTAAGGGGCAGAAGGATTTATAAAAGCTGAAGATCAAGGATAGAACTTGGCACTTAGAAAGATACATGCCAGCCAGACACGTATTTTTCCAAACGAAATGCATTCAGTAAAACTGCCTCTTCAAGCTAAAAAATCAGTTGGGATCCAAATTTGATCAGAAGATTCGCATACAATGACAGTGACATACAACAACCAAGGCGCCTCTGTTTGGGGCAGACCTGTTGGGGGGGGGACAGATGGGGTACAAATTTACAGGGAAAGAGGTAAACAATGACTGGGAAAGAGCTAGCAATCTGGAAAGTGTTTGACACAGGAGGCATGCACGACTCTATGTCTCCTTATCACATCAAAATTTAGCCGAACTGGGGTTTGAAATTGGCATGTAGAAATATGAATAAACAAAGAATACAAACCAGGGGCGAATGAACTGTTGTAACCGGGGCGCAACTTCACTAGGACAAACAAGACCAAGTCTACCAATGGTGATAGCTAGCAAAAACAAACACAAGACAAATATAAACAAACAACACTCAACAAATATCGAAAGATAATAATGTAAACAATAACTTGATGAAAAACATTCACATCAACATTATTGCAACAAAGATTATTGAATTTAACATCAGACGGATTTTGAACTACTGTATCATGGGGGTGTGTCATTCAGCATGAGAAAAGCACCATCTTCATTCCCATTACTTTCACGGAAAGAAACTTTCGCGAGTTCGAAAAACGCGAAATTTTTGGAATTAACTTTTGCGAAATGGACCAAAATGGGAAATTTCGCGGGAATAAACTTTCGCGAATTAGGTTTCTTATCACATCTTCATTCTGCCTCAATTGTTCTCAACTCTTCGAAGGCTCTTCCAAATCGTCGATAAATAAGCTTGTAGTAGCATATTTCGAAAAGGTCGATGTTAAAGAAGAGGAATATCAATATCTGATCATATAATTATTTGATTCTATATCTTGGGAAATTTCGCGAGAATAAACATTCGCGAATTTCACATTATAGGAAATTTTGCGGGATAAACTTTCGCGAATTTCGGCCAAAAACGCGAACAACGCGAACAACGCGAACAACCCGAACGTTACTTCCTGCGATAGTTTCTTCCCTTAAAGTATTCACAGATTTCTTAAAACTGCAGCTTACAATTTATAATTCCAAAATTCTGTAAAACGAATCAAATAGCAGTCCAGATTCCGCATGACGTTAGCGAAACCTACCCATAATGCCGCAGTTTTGGCAAAAAACACGCTTCTCTTCACAAGATTGGATCAGCCCGTAGAAATTCCGCTTTTTAGCACCAACAGTTTCTTAATTCCTATCTAAAATTTAGAGTCCAAGAATAATTATGTAGTTTTTACACTACTACAGATATGTTTCTTGACCAATAAAATATCAGGTGGGAAGAACAAGTGTTTCATTATGTTCAAACTAGAGTTAATTCTAGTCAAAAATACGATTTCGACGTAATATTTGCCATCACATCTGAGAATTTTGCATTTAAAAGTTTCTTAGTTATTTTCGAATTAGTACTAAAGTATAACCAAAAACTATGTATAGTAAAACTTTTTTTGGCCATGAAACCACGATTATTTTCTAAAACAATGCACACTAGGTATCATTCGAAAGAGTTCAGCGAGCAGAACTTGCTTCTTGTAAGTGTTGTAAACAATTTTGGAAACTTAAGGGGGCTTTAGTCTCTTGGGAATCTTATAAAAGTTTTTTGCTTCACAAATTTTCCAACCTCCTATGCAGGTCTTCGCAAACAGTCATATGAATTAGATTTTGCAAAGAGTGAATGCTTTATGCGTGGCTTATCATAGAATGCACTGTGGTCAGTTTTCTGCTCCTATACTTTCTTAATAACATTTGGCAGAAATAACCTAGATTAGGCGCTATTCCTGAGCTGATTGTTTTATAAGGAAGAAAAGTTTCATAAGACACAGAATCTGTTTTGGAATAGCGAAAACTTCAAATAATTCTCCAGGGACTGAGCCACCCTTGAGTCAACAAAATTTCATAACGCTTGAAAGATTTCAGTTCTGCTCTCACCTCTGTTTCAAATGATACCAAACATGCAGTGTTTTGCAATATACTGTACCTTAGAGTTTCATCTAGTACTAGATCCTGATAAACTAGTATGCATACAACATGTATCACTCAAATATGGCGCGTCCCTTCGTTGCGAAAGTACAAAGCAACCAGCACTCCGCTAGCTGGAATTCAAAAACACTAGCCAAAGAGAAGAGAATAAACAAACCTGTGTTTTCCAGCAACGTCTTTGGTGTCTTTGGTCTGTTGATAATCTCAATGAGTCGCAATAAAACAACATCAACGAATTCTTTTGTTTCTGGTCCTAGAAATTGATGGGCCAATAATAATAAACACAGCGCAGACAGAAATAATGAAACGGCTTCAGGCCCATCCTTAGGTTTATAAAACCAAACGATTTCCTTTGGACGCATTGTCAAAGATACAGTAAAAATCAGATAATACAGATAAATTCTTAAAATCGGTTCTTAAATTATCGTGATTGTATGGACCAAAAATTTGATTTTTACAGTTTTCAAATTTGTTAAAATGACTGACTTTTTGTGCTCTACCACGCATGTGTCTTGATGATCCATCATATATACTTGGCCGCATCAGTGTTTCAATGAACCATTTTTATAAGAGCCTGCTTTATCTCCCAGGCTGAAGTGGTTCTGAAGTATAAGGTGCGTAACTGGTCAAAACTCAGCCAGGAAATTCTTAGCAAGTTCTGGAGATCTGCATTTTCAAGCCTGTGCACGTAATGTAACCTTACCAGGCACAGACAAATAAGTATGACCGGGTATCACAAAGTTATAAAAATATCCTACCTAACTGAATAGCGACTTCTCCAATGGCCCATGCAGCATTATTACAAACTGATATGAACTCGGGGTTCAAGCTTTGTCCTAGAAGTGGCATCATATCACGAATGGCCGGTTTCACATGCTGGAAACAAGCTTTTGTTAAATCGCCAAGCAATGCAAATGAACTCTGACGAACTTCCAGTCCAGGGTCCTACAAATAAAGGAGAAACTAAATGACTGAAGTCCATCTATGGGTTCGAAATGTTGTGAAACTTCTATCAAATGTATTGTGAAATGAAAGGTACAACTACCGTGAGATTTCTATTTAGTCCCTCTTCATATCAAGCCCGTCTCTCTAATAAGCCCCTTGATTTATTCAGCCTTAATGATTAAAATGTTCATTGCCATATTGCTTTGGATATAAATTGCGTTAAATTTGTTTGTGTGACTCACAAAATGGTAATATTGGTTCCAAATATCAGGTAAAAAACCAAAAGTCCTCAGTTCTAGCCTTGCCAATTGACTTTATGACTAAGCCCCCTCTGCAACAAGTCCCCTCTCTTTTAGGCCCATTCTGCAGTCTCCGTTGAAAAAACAAGAGATTTTACGGTACTTCAGTTTGGCTTATGCGAAATCATTGCAGTCTGAATATGCTACTTAACAATATTTGTAATTAACAATACTACCAAATATCTTTAACAATAAACGAATCTTAAAGGGCTCAATCTCCAAACTGTAAACAAATCTGTAAACGCTATTGTTCCGGCGTGTGCTGATTGTCTTAATGGCTTCACCCAAGCCACCAAAATGTGATTGTTAAAAATCCACTTATATCCGAGCAATCCTAAAAGATATGAAGGTTTGGTTGGTTCCTTCGTGAGGTACAAAGATTTATCTTGAGAATAGCGCTTTCAGTTTCGAGAAACAGATAAAAGTCTGTATGATATTGACCACTAAAAAACTGCAAAATCATCGTTTCGCCTGAAATTTGGAGCTCCTTTAAGCATACCTGAGTGAAATCTGCCTTCCCATAAAATATCATCGTTCCTGATAAATTCAATTAAAATTGTCAAGTAATTACCTGCATACACTGGAAAAGAAGTGATACGATTTTAGTCTTGGCAACAAATGGCTCAATGTGAGCCTCTAAACCTTCAGCCAAACCACTCAATAGATCGAGTGCAACTACCATGAAATCTTTGTCAGGCATATCTACTTGATCTGGGTGCATTTGAGCAGCCTGTGGAATAAAAGTAAGCTGAATAACTGAATTTATTCACAGCACAAAGGGAAACAATAAGTAGCTTTGTTTAGGAAAACATAGGGCTCAAATCTTTAAAAAGGTCCGTGTAAAATTATATTGCAGTTTTCTTTGAAATAAATAGCTTTTTTGCTGTAAATCTGCCGTGGCAATTTATTGATATCTTGATTAGTTTCAATATGGCGGCATTTATTAAATTTCAGGCTATGACGTCACCAAATTTCTAAATCCTAAACTAGAAAAGCTACAGATTTCTGCTTGCCACCATATTGTAGACCTCCATAAACTATGGTTTTCTGGAAGGTTATGTAATGTTTCCTCTATTAGTTTAGGATTTACGATGAATTAAATTTTTTCAAAATAATCAAACTGCCGCCATTTTGAAAAAAATCAAGATATCATAAAATGTCCACGGCAGATTTACAGCAAAGCACCATAAGTTCCTTTCAAGCCATCCAATTCAAACAAAAATACAATGGAATTTTACACCGACCTATTTAAAGATTTGAAAGATTTGAGCCCTATGCTGTTCAGGAATCGAAGATTGCTGCCCCTACTGCAAATGAAGCGCACTCGTAAATATTATAAACGCCCTGATGACCCAGAAATTTGCCCAAGAATAGTCTAATCACTGAGTGGATCCTCGTGTAGGAAATTCCTCTTCGTGTCAATCTTCCTATTTATAGAAACAACTCTTTACCAAAATAATTTAGTTTTTCCTAGTTATTCTGTGCTCCGTAACTTGCTATTTCAGTTTACCAAACCCTTTTATGTAACAATTTAAATGTAATGTAATATTTTAAATGTAATGTAATGTTCTAAATGTAAGAACAGTGAGTTATTGGTAGCCTTAATTTACGGTTAACAGGGAGGGAAACATGTTTTCTGGATATGTAGTTACATTATTCGGTCAGTTTGTGATGCAAAATGAATGTTGAACAATGTAACAGACTGATTTTGTCTATCTGCTTAGCATTTGAAATCATAGAGATAAATTTCAAAGCTCAAAGGATAGACTTAAATAGGAACGGGGTAGTCATAGTCTTTTGCTCCTCGTGGTATCGTCCTTATAGTATTGTAAAGTAGTTTGTAGGTAGAGTAGTCCGTAACATGTATTGTAAATTTTAATTGAACATAAAAAAATAGACTTAAATGACCCGGCTATCAAGCTGTGAGCTGTTGGGAACAAGTCGTCCTTTCTCCCCTTTCAAGCCAACTTGGGCTAGCCAAACTGCACCTAAATTCATGATGCTTTATCTCTGCTCTAAATTGAGTGGTTCATTAAAAATATGTATTCTATACGACCCAGGAGAAGCATAGCTTATCAAGCCCGGTCTGGACCGTGAAATAAAAAAAGAAAATAAAACTAAAAATCTGAATGAAAATAGTACAAGTACCATGTAGCAGATAAAATTTTGAAACAGCTACATGGTACTTGTACCATTTTCATTCAGATTTTTAGTTTTATTTTCTCATT
>REGL01000071.1:493252-511973 GCA_004194395.1 Aurelia aurita complex sp. Pacific | reverse complement strand
TAAAAATCCCCCCCCCCCCCCTGAAAGATAACATCCTGGTGTAGAATTAACATCAAAAGCACATAGTAGATGATCCGCCCTGAGCATTTTGATCATGTAAAATGGATTTGTACACTACATCGGATTCTGAAGCATCTGTTTAAATGTTATTTGAATGTGCTTCTTAGACAACCTTAAGAGTGCATCAAAAATGGACAAGCGGGATGGTTCATTGGTAGCACGCTACGCTACCAATGTGAAGGTTGGTCAAATCGAGTTGCAGCCCTGTCAAATCTGCTACGTAGAGTGAGGAGAGTCGCCAACTCTCTGAAATTCCAGGCTACAGGAATCATGAAGTTTAGTCATATCGAAAGGACCAGGACACTGCATCATTAAGCTTTGCTTCTCAGTGTCCTAAAACTACTTTTGGATGCAAGGTAGAAATAAAGAGAAAGAAATCTCAAGGATATGCAATGGCTTTTTCAATTGTATAACTTGAGACAGAAGTTTGAATCGTTACTACCAGTTAATTCGCCGTTTTTTACGGAAAAAGCAAGAGTGGCACTTTCCGATACTTCGTGTACTCCTGGAACTTTCCACGGTCTTATAGATTGAGACAAACCTCTGTCATCAGCTTCTGCAAATACTGCTCAGGTGGCTGTCCTACAACCCAATTGGCATATCTGCTAAGTGTCCAGCATGTGATAGAACGAACTAGAGCCTGCAAAAAGGGCGTTAGGAACGATTATGACAGTTTAGCACACCATTCTCTGAACCAATTTAAGGGTATTTCAAAAAGGTCGCTTAGCAAGATTTCAAGTGGCTTTGTTGTGACTTTCTACAACAAGTGAATGTTAGAACGCACACAATAACAACTGAGCTCTGCAAATGACTCTTGAGAATCATTACAATAATTTGAATGACCTGCATTATTTCAATATCTGTTCCAGAAAATTCAAAGTCTCAATTATGTTACGAAACAGAAGAGCTGAGTACTTGCAAAATTGTTGAGGATACGAACAGGCTAAGTTGCGAGCCTCGAAGAATCCCCAAAAAGGGCTCTAGATCGCATGCGCAATAACGATTTACTTCAATGCCATAATATGCAAATTAGCGTGACCGTTGAGAACAAGAGTAGGAACAATATCAGCGATGCGCATGACATTGTGAGCCCTAACGTTGATTTGCTCAAAACAAAGCTGCAATACAAAGAGTGAAACAATAAGTTCGGAAATTGATTCAAAGCAATCAACTAATCAAAGACTCAACAGAAAATGCATACTTTAGGGTAAGTTTGATTGGCACAAATCCTGAAAATGGTAAACTGGCTAGACTTGGGAATTTGTATTTGATTGACTCCAAAATTCTCAAACCGGCAGGTTTGGGAGGCCTTCTAAATTTCATGCGCCAAAAGGTAGGCAGTTAGATAGATTCTCGTTTTTATCAGCAAATCGCAATGGTGATTCAAAAACAGATGTTTAAAAATATTTGTATTTGATTGGGGAAATAAAGTCTGTCTCTGCAAAGTCTTTTAAGTTGTTCAGAATTTGGTAGGTTGGGAATTACCAATCAAACACACTATTAGAGAGAGCTGATAAGTTTCAACCACAATAGTTAGGATGCTCCTACCTTTTTATGAGACAATGCTGCAATCAAAAAATTAACAAGTTCTGGCAAATGCGGTGCAATTCCATAAACACATCCTGAAAGAAGATGGTAAAACAATTATGAGCCTTTATGCAGTTACATCAGCGTTTACATTTCCTTCAGTAGAAAATCACTTCAATTAAAGGCCTTCTTTGTACAGATTCTAAAAAACTGTTAAAACAGTCTGTACGTACACATTAAATAAAAACATCTGAACGTGTCTACAAAATGTATTGATTCAAAAATTGACCAACGGTTTTCTCCAGTGCTTAGAGTAATTTTTGACGTGTAGGGCTTATCGTCTTCCGTGCTCAGACCTTCAAAATATTCCGAATTTTCCATTTTCTCACATTTTGATCATGTCTCCATGTGGCCTATGTGTTTCTCAGGTGCGCCCGTTGAGTCTTCGCCACGTATTGCCACACGCTATGTGCGCATCTTGTTTACATCGTAGCTATTACGTCACGCGAGAAGGGGATTATAACGTCTTTGCCATCAATCTTGTTTAGACCATTTGCAAAAAAGGGCATCAACGACACGATCTTTATCAGGTCATCCCATTTCAAATGTCCTTTTATGGCTTGCTGCCAAATTTATCATTTTCTCAACACACCCCAACCCTGCTGAGGTTTAGGTGCCTCTGTTCGCTGAAATAGTTTCAGGCTTTTAGTTGAAAAAAGATTAGTTGTTACGTGTGGGTTCTTACTGCCTTGGTTTGAGCAACGATTCTGTAACCTGATTCAACAACAAGAGTACATGAGCCTGTTTAACGAGCGCTGGACTTATTAACGGTTTCTTTGCGGGTTCGTTGTATGAAGATGTCACTGTAGAGCGGTTCGTTTTCATGTTGTTCCTTGTTGGTTCTGCTTTTGTAGTCATTTTAGTATATATGTTACAGGTAATGGCTGCAGGGTTGCAATGTATTTTAATGCTCCCTGGGGTATCGTCTCGTACTGTTATTGTTTGTTAGTAAATTGTAGGTTTAGGAGAAAATGAGGAGTTTCCAATAACAGGAATTTCGAACAACAAAGCAGCTGTCATCGTTATTCTAACGTGACAAAAGTCAAGGTTTTAACTTTTAAACTTGAAGAACAATACCTTCTGCGACAGCTCCGAGAACAAGAATACCAGATTCTTTAGTAATCCAATCAGGATGAAATAAAATCTCTTTTAAAATCGGCAAAAGAACAGGTAATAATTCATCTCTGAAAACAGTTCCTAAAATATCCAAAGCAGCTGCTGAACACTTCCCTGGAAAAGAATGGTAAATCACAAAGATTATTACACAGTATCGTCTGAAACGTAGGACGATACTGGTCAATTTTATCAAGATCTTTAGAGGCTGCAGTTATGTACTAAGCAATCATTAAGTCCCTTAAAGGGTCTGTTTCATCCAGCATGCCTTGCACGTGCCATCTGTTGATGTTCCTTTGTTGCCGCCATTTTCATGGCCCATGAAAATGGCGGACAACAAAGGAACATCAACAGACGGCACGTGCAAGGAATGCTGGATGAAACAGACCCTTTAACGTAAATGTTTCTTTTTCTTTGTAAATTCTGTTTCACGTCAGATATCAGGCATCTTCTATTTATCACTTAAACAACGCGAACGAGTTGCACTCGTGACACAATTAAATTTATCGCAACCCTGAACTGATATCTGACGGAAGACAGAATCTAGTATAGCATCCATTAGTTTGTAATCGCTCGCAGAGTAGTTTTATTTCAGTTGTGGCCAAAAATTTAAGACCGCACTTTTGTCAACAACGTTTCTTGGCGTAACGATATGGAACCCTAACGCTCGGCCTATTTACTCTCTTAGAATTCGTCAAGGTCAACTTTCCATGAAGATTCCGAATTTTTATGTTGTTATTTAAAATTTCTGCACCATTCCGTTGTGACGTCACAATGAAATCTATCGAAATTCTCGGAAATTATAGTGGTTCTGCCGACAAGGGGTGTGACCCAAAAATTGTGTTACTCAGCTGGATTTTACATCAATCTATGCACAATTCATTTCTATGATTTGTTTGCAAAATATCGAAACTCCACGAAGAATATTGTTTCAGGGAAAAAGGTAGTAGAGGGCCTTCAGTCCACAGCTATGGCCTTAAGTTTAAGACCGAAACAACAAAACAACAGGAATGAATAACTTTGCTTGTCAAATTATTTTACATAGATTATGTACATACTCTAAGCTTACTTAAGTTTAAGTTTACTGGCCTTAAGTTTAAGACCGAAACAACAAAACAACAGGAACGAATAACTTTGTTTGTCAAATTATTTTACATAGATTATGTACATACTCTAAGCTTACTATATACAAGTGTACAAAGTAAACTAATCTAAATCGATGGATATATATAATTACATAAATATAGTAAACGATGAGCAGAAGAGGGACAACATCCACAGAGAGCATTTAATTACATAAATAAATATTTTTACAGTATTTTGCTAATCTAACTAAATAAAAATAACTAGTTCATAGATACATATTGACAGGCACTACATTTACGGTCTGGGCCATCCCACTTCCTTATCACATTTTTAAAACTGTTTAGGTTTTCGGCCGATTTCATTTCAATTGGCAGTGTATTCCAGATCTGAGGTCCCAATGATCGAGGGCTATTGGACCCAAAGGTGACTTGATTTGGTCTATAATGCTCTAAGTCATTGGAGTTACGTAATGAGTACTTTGAAGATTCTATTTTGAAAAGATCGTGCATGAAAGAGGGGTTTAAACCTCAACTATCAAATGAAAAGAAGATAACTTACTAAGATTCCAATCTGATAATGCATCATCATCAAGGTCATCCTCATCTTCGCTATCTTCTTGCTGTACAAAAAAGCAACATTACCAGGTCAATCAAAAACATTCACTGTGTGAAAAAATCAGCCTTTGAAAAACATCAAAGTAAAAATCAAAACATGGTGATTTCACGTTGATCTCTACAGCAGTTACTGGTGAGTTACTAACTTATTTCTTTCCTTTCAGGTTTTAAGNTTAGAATTCGTTTTGGTCAACTTTCCATGAAGATTCCGAATTTTGATGTTGTTGTTTAAAATTTCTGCACCATTTCGCTGTGACGTCACAATGAAATCCATGGAAATTCTCGGAAATTATAGTGGTTCTGCCGACAAGGGGTGTGACCCAAAAATTGTGTTACTCAGCTGGATTTTACATCAATCTATGAACAATTCATTTCTATGATTTGTTTGCAAAATATCGAAACTCCACGAAGAATATTGCTTCAGTGAAAAAGGTAGTAGAGGGCCTTCAGTCCACAGCTATGGCCTTAAGTTTAACACCGAAACAACGAAACAACAGAAATGAATAACCTCAACTATCAAATGAAAAGAAGATAACTTACTAAGATTCCAATCTGATAATGCATCATCATCAAGATCATCCTCATCTTCGCTATCTTCTTGCTGTACAAAAAAACAACATTACCAGGTCAATCAAAAACATTCACTGTGTGAAAAAATCAGTCTTTGAAAAACATCAAAATCAAAGCATGGTGAGTTCACGTTGATCTCTACAGCAGTTACTGGTGAGTTACTAACTTATTTCTTTCCTTTCAGGTTTTAAGACTATTCGGTTTTCTCTTACAGGATTTAACAGTTTTTCTCTTGTTACAGGTTTATTTTGGTTGTAGTTTCTTTTACATGAGCTAACAGTCTTCTTCCTGCTGATTTCGGTGTTTTTGTTGCGTTTTTGGGTTTAATATGATGAGTCCGTTGATTAAGGCTATTTTCAAACATCAAAATCGTTCCAAAATTGTCTTTGTCTGATTCAGGCTGTAATTTGATTTTGATAGAGTGGTATCTATGCTCCCCTATGAAGAACTTTCCAAACATTGTTGCACCAACTTGTCCAGAAATGTATCAGCTTTTAATTTCCAAATTGTAGAAAATTTCATTCACTCCAGGCATTATTTTTATAGTAATGATTTTTCCCCTGAACCCTTGTGTAGAAAAGAAGGAAATGAATTTGCTTTCTATATAAAACTGCTTATGATAAATTTCATTGAAGATCACAGTAAGAGCAGTCACTATTACAATGACACAAAAGACATGAAGCACATTGTCAAATTATTGTTGTCCTGTTATACATTGTGTCGTAGAATTGATCATCTACTGTAAACGTTTAAAAGCAACCATACACTCTTTTTTTTATAATGATACTATAAATTTTGTCCAGCCTTGATATTCTTATGAAATTCTCGTTTTGAGCCTTAACATATTCTTAAACTATTCTTATTTTTTCAAATCTGATATGGTTTCAGGGAACATAGTTAAAATAAATGTCATGTTATTACGAGGAAATGGTTGAAGAAAAGAAAAACTCAAGCAATTATAACAATAAGAATGTTCTTAACAATGATAATGCGATTTTCTGTTATGAACATGGCAAAACAGGCAACTGCTGAAAAATGAGACACAAATATGCGAATATTCTTATAATATTCTTAAAATTTGGATGATTCTGAGCCTGAATATTTCTATCAACAATATTCTTATAAAAAAGAGTGTAGCTCTCTAAAGCTAATGATATATCTTCTCTTCTCTCAATTAAACGAATCATTTTGACATAGACAACACCAACCTGAGGCCCATCAGGGTTATGAGTCTTTGATTTATGAAACCTTGGCCGAATATCTTGTTCACTATCTGGTACACTCTCATCTTCTTCTAGATCACCCTGCAATAGAATATGCCACCCTACCTTTATACAAAATCAATAAAATAATGGTAGTTTCAAGCCTTTTCAAATCCGCCCCAAAGCACATACGGGGTGTCCCCAAAAAATTGTTCGATGTTTGATTAAATATCAAAAAATAGCGAAATAAAGAACAGGCTCTGTGGTAAGATAAACATGTTGCTGAGATTTTAAATTAATCTTAGACACCGACACCAGAAGGTTGCAGAACTGCTAAAAATTCACGGATCAAAAAATTCAAATTGCTTCGCTCTGATAAAAACGAGAGGTATGAAATTGGACAGTCCTTTTGCCGCCATTTTGGGACCTCTTTTTACAAAGCAAGTCAGTTAGGGCGTCTGGTTTAGTTTTTACATAAACTTGAACATCAAAGACTTGTAACTCCGTTGATTTGTAGCGGATTTGCAACATTCTGGTTCCAAAAGTGTATTTAAGATCTCTTAGAAAGAGGTTTCTCTACTAACCAGGAGTCCATTCCTTTTATCATTCTTTTTCAATGTTTAATCATACAACGAAAACGAATTTGGGACACCCTGTACAATGTTCTTTTAGTGGGAGCCTGATTTTCTTGTTACTTAATCTTGTTATCAAGTGGAGGGGCTCTACCTGATATCAAACCCTGTCCACCTGACTGTTCTGGCTGCAATGTCAAAGGATTACACCAATGCACCACAACACCTGCAAATAACAATGAAAGAATAAATGATCTATATGAAAAAGTATGTACCTTCAACAAGGCTATATCCATTTCAGAATACTTCATTCCATTAACAAGAGTTGGAACCAACCTAAATAAAAAAGAAACACCCTCAGCAAAATTTAAATCAAAACTACCAACTGTCATTGATATATAGTAGGGTGAGTCAGAAAATGTACCCAATGTTTGAAAAATTACACTGTAAAGAATACTGCCACCAACTTGACACAGCCCAAATGGAAATATAAAATATATTTCTTCTTAGTTTCAGTGCATTCAATAAACCAGGTGTTGCACATTTGACTCACAATTCCGGTTTTTCTAAATTCAACACATTTTTGTATATTTCTAATACTTACAAAGATCTTTTTTANTAACAAGAGTTGGAACCAACCTAAAATAAAAAGAAACACCCTCAGCAAGATTTAAATCAAAAATACCAACTGTCATTGATATATAGTAGGGTGAGTCAGAAAATGTACCCAATGTTTGAAAAATTACACTGTAAAGAATACTGCCACCAACTTGACACAGCCCAAATGGAAATATAAAATATATTTCTTCTTAGTTTCAGTGCATTCAATAAACCAGGTGTTGCACATTTGACTCATAATTCCGGTTTTTCTAAATTCAACACATTTTTGTATATTTCTAATACTTACAAAGATCTTTTTTTAATGAAAAAGGCTATTTCAGCATCCTCTTTGTTGATTGGATAACAATTTCAATCTTTGATATACACCCAACAATGCATAGAATTTAATGAAGGAACACAATTTCTCACCTTTGAAGGTAAGGTTGAAGCACTTGTTTACAAATTTGTTGCTCTGCAATAGCAAGCCAAAACTCACATGCTTCCAAAGCTACACTTTCTTCTGGGTCTTGTGTGCGTATTAGCATATACTATGTAAGGAAAAACGTAAAAACACATTGTCACAAACGTCAGCCATGCTATCCAGCATAAGTGTCAAATCTCATTAATATTATATTGGCCACCTTATTTCAGTTAACCATAGGTTTCTAATTCTAACATACTGTGATAGTAACTGTAAGTAGGTTTCAGTGTTGGTTTTTAATGGTGCTCCCATAAAAATAAATGAAAATTGAGTTATATACAAAGTGATGATAAAAAGAACTCCTACCAGAAAGCTATTTACAAGCAAAAATTCTATCTAATGTACATACAATGTACTAATATTTACAAATAAGGAGATTGGCTAAATTGTTCGTGTGAAAGAACTTAGGGAGGATGCCTGCTTAGACTCAGATAAAAGGCTGAGTCTAACAGCCAAAGCTTTGCTCCTCTATAGGAAATATATTTTTGGCCACTTAATGTTTTCTTCGTAGATAGCCTCAGATCTGTCTCTGTATTTCAGAGACTATAAGAGAAGCACTGTGGGCTTCTGGTCAAAAGGTAAGACAAGGATTCTTTGGATTGAATGACTTGAAACAAACTTGTAGGACTTCACTCCAATTCTACAGTAGCTATCTTTGACATCTTGATTATTTTAGAATTACACCACTTTAAGTTCACGACTGGTTTTGAAGTCATTCTGAAGTTACACTTGTACACAACCGAATCGACTTTACACAGTTGCTGATAAATTACCTGGCAAACAATCTTCAATTCTTGCCTAAGAGATTACCATTTGAATCCCTTTGGAAGAGTTAGTAGTTGCTTTTATTGCAGCTCTTCAAATTAGCAGAATTTTGATAATCACATTTGGTACAAATGATACAGTAGTTGTTGCACAAAATTAATTCACAGGCATATATGAAATTGAGGCATTATCACTGCACAGGCTTACCTCAACAAGATTATTCATTTGTGGAATAAGCTGGTCCATTCTAACTTCCAGGAGCATAACAATTGCCCGGCAAACATTCTTTTGCACTTCAGGATCATTATCATTTGACAAGCTGAACAGCCCCTAAAAGATACATAAAAATAATGAAACTCTCTACTCAAATAGATGGCATATTTCTTTGGGCAAATGGAGAAACCTCAGGGTAGAAGGTTTTAAATGCCTTGGAGGTCTACCATTTCAAAAGAACCAGAAGGAACAAACAATGATCATTTGGAAGGCTATCAAATAGAGAATGACCAAAAGAATACGAAATGCTAAAAATGAACACAAAAGCCTTGAACTATCCCCATTCTGGCATGGGTCGCTCCTATAAGAATGGACAATCAGACTCAGCCAACTGTACTGTTTTCAGAAGATGTCCAAGAACAAGCATATAACTTTACCATAAACTCTTCTCCATACTCCTCCATGTTTGAACATATTATTTGGTCTCACTGGATTCCAGTAGATGTGAGACAGTTAAAAATCACAACTGCTTTTAGCATGCACATTGAAATGATATTATTTTATTTTTCAAACTCCTTCTTCAGAACTATCCGAAGATTAAAATGTCTGCTTTTCAAATCACCTGAGGATGCAAAGTTGGATTTTGGATATCCAAAATACAAAGTTCTTTTCTACATAAATATCCTTAATGCTGTTTGCCATTAGCTTTACCTTTACAAAATTGTCTACAATAAAGGCTGATTTTGGCAGGATATTGTATCAATTTCCCTACCTCCATAAATTGTGTAATTTGCAACATCAGAACCTGGCTTCTACACATGACAAATTGATTAACACAGGCAATAGCATGCGACCTTAGGATAAAAAAGAACATGAAAATAATAACTCTGCTCAATAAACTTGATCAAGTCTATTTGTGATAAATCTGAGGAAAAATTTGGAATTTACTTCTTTCATAACCAAAGAATGAAGTAACTGCGATAGACTGCCTTGCTGAAAATAAACTCTTTCATATTTTGACATTCTAGCATTCTGCAAAAGAGCAAAAAAATTGGGTTTGCTTTTACTGCATTTTGAAGCTTCTTAGTGGAATGTCAACTGCAAGTTACAAAACAAGAAAGCTTGCCTTGTCTGGTTACCCTTACTTTGAGAGACCCCTCAAGGTAAAGGGAGACTCATAATAATATAATAACCAACCTCGTACCCAGTGACAATGAAGGTTTTCCGTAAACTTCAACGCCTACATTGACCCTGGAGCCTGTTAGGCTATTCTGCTATTTCATTGGCTCTTTTCGAAACAAAAGAAGTTTCCCAGCTTTGAAGCCCTGGCGTTCAGTCGAAATAAAGAACATTCGAACGCAGGGCCGCCGAGAGCGAGGGCGGGCCCCGGGGCAACTAGTGGATGCGGGCCCCTTGCTTGGCACTGGCACCAAAAGCGTAGATTAATAGGTCCCTCTAAGGCCCTCTAACTTTTTGCGTTATGTTGTTATCGTTATCCCTCCTTTTGTAACGGTAAGTCAACAGAGGGAGGGGGCGAAACAAGAGACTTTTGGAATGAGCCTACTACGAGTACAAAGTTGGGAAAATTTTTTGAATTCCAAAACATGAAAATCGTGAATTTTTATGTCGGATTTTTTGACTAAAGTTCAATGCAATGTATAATCCTCATCAATTTCTAGCAGCAAAATGATCCACGGTAAGAACTAGGCATGTCGGAATGAAATTCTATTTTGGGAGGCTAGAACTTGATGCGAGCGCAGCGAGCAAAATGGGGTCCGTAGGNCTAACTTCCAGGAGCATAACAATTGCCCGGCAAACATTCTTTTGCACTTCAGGATCATTATCATTTGACAAACTGAACAGCCCCTGAAAGAATCATAAAAATACTGAAACTCTCTACTCAAATAGATGGCATATTTCTTTGGGCAAATGGAGAAACCTCGGGGTAGAAGGTTTTAAATGCCTTGGGGGTCTACCATTTCAAAAGAACCAGAAGGAACATAACACTGATCACTTGGAAGGCTACCAAATAGAGAATGACCAAAAGAATACGAAATGCTAAAAATGAACACAAAAGCCTTGAACTACCCCTATCCTGTCACAGGTGGCTCCTATAAGAATGGACAATCAGACTCAGCCAACTCCACTGTTTTCAGAAGATGTCCAAGAACAAGCATGTAATTTTACCATAAACTTTTGAGCATGGGCTTCTCTATACTCCTCAATGTTTGAACGTACTATTTGGTCTCATTGGATTCCAGTAGATGTGAGACAGTTAAAATCACAACTGCTTTTAGCATGCACATTCAAATGATATTATTTTATTTTTAAACTCCTTCTGTTCAGAACTATCCAAAGACTAAAACATGTCTGCTTTTCAAATCACCTGAGGATGCAAAGTTGGATTTTGGATCTCCAAAATTCTTTCCTGCATAAATGTCCTTAATGCTGTTTGCAATTAGCTTTACCTTTACAAAATTGTAATACAATAACGGCTGATTTTGGCAGGATATTGTATCGATTCCCCTACCTCCATAAATTGTGTAATTTGCAGCATCAGAACCTGGCTTCTACACATGACAAATTGATTAACACAGGCAATAGCATGTGACCTTAGGATAAAGAAGAACATGAAAATAATAACTCTGTTCAATAAATTTGATCAAGTCTATTTGTGATAAATCTGAGGAAAAATTTGGAATTTACTTCTTTCATAACCAAAGAATGAAGTAACTGCGATAGACTGCCTTGCTGAAAATAAACTCTTTCATATTTTGACATTCTAGCATTCTGCAAAAGAGCGAAAAAATTGGCTTCGCTTTTACTGCATTTTGAAGTTTCTTTGTGGAATGTCAACTGCAAGTTACCAAACAAGAAAGCTTGTCTTGTCTGGTTATCCTTACTTTGGGAGACCCCTCAAGGTCAAGGGAGACTCATAATAATATAATAACAGGTGAGTCAAAAAATATTTAGATGTTTAAAGCCTGTAACTATCAAACAATTTATCAGTATCTAGTAGACTGATAATACCTGTGTAGCTGACATTTCAAAATGGAAAAATTGGTTTATAAAATTAGTTCTATTATTCTGAAATTACAAGCAATTTCATGAAAGGTTCTTCCTCCCAAACCTTCAAAAAAACTGGCCTGAATTCCTTCATTCCAATAAAATTGCTTGCTACCTGACAATGATACGACTGATTTTAACAAACAAAGATTTATCCTCTAAGTTGATACCTCAACTAAACAGGTATTCTTAGTTTATAGGAATCTGATGAATGGTAGAGCTACAAGCTTTCAGATGGCTAAACAATTTTCTGACTTGCCTGGTACAGTATGTTAAATACAAAATGGTATTCCTCAAGGTTCTTTAACTCCAAATAACATATCATACCTCACTTTAGCATTATTATGCCTGAAAAATTCTAAAAACTTGGGTATCATGGCATGCGCTGGGCGGTTTGTGGTATCTGCATCAAGTTGTGGTGCCAAATCTTCACATATCTTCTGCAATGCTCCAAATGCACCCTATCATAAAAGCAAAATAATACACTTCTGATATTGTACTTTACAGTAGGCCCTGTTCACACAGCTCCATTTTCATACACACAGCTCCACTATGAAAACAGAGCTTTTCGAAAATATTAACAAAACTGAATTTCTTAATGATTCTATTTGAAAATGATCTTATTTCAGTGTGAACACCAAAATGAAGACATCTGAAAATGCTTTGACTTCCTTCATTTAGGCAATGGATTACAACATGGCTGTCAAAGTCACCATTGGTGCCCTCTAGCAGACAGTTTTGTTTTGAAAAGGGGGTTAGCAGCACCATCTTGCTGGAGCAGTGTGAACATCTATTGCATGCAAAGTGTATTCATTTGAAAATGGAGCAATGTGAATGAGTAGTGTTTCATCGACAAAAACAAATCAAATGAAAATAGAGCAATGTGAATGTAGCCTTGGAGAATGACTTAAACAAATCCCTAGATCTTATAACGCTATTCTTTGACCACTCTAACAACTGGAACTGAATAATGAGATCTTGCAGCTATGATAAGAGCTACAGCTATGACACAAGGAATGGTAGAACAAGGAATAAAACAAGCCATAAGTTAAACAAGGGCAACAAAGCAGCTACACTGTACCTAAAATTATGCCTGCTCTTACTGATACATGTATTGAACTTGGTCTTCCTCGTTTTCTTTTGTGGATTGGAGATGCAAAAATTTGGACAGGGAACAAGCATTGTATAAAAAACTTGAAAGAAAAAGAGATAAGAGAAGTACAGTAGTTGGATAACAATGGCATCTAGTATAGCCTCAATGGACAGGAAATCCCATAGAGATACAATAGACTGGATTAGGGAAGCTGTCAACATTAAACTAGGGTAGAGTTAGGAGGAAATCAATGCTGAAATTCAACCCAATCAGTTTTACAACCTTACGAATTAATACATCCTCATTAAGATTTAAAGATCTTTATCAAAACAAGAAAACAGATGATTGAACAAATAAATCTTCGTTTGGTGCAGAACTTAATATACAAGGTCGGGAACAGAACCATTTGCTAAAATATTAAACAACTAACATATTGTATACAGCATAATACAGTAATGTTACTGTTACTGTTAGCCTGAAAGGTCCAAACTACAATATAACAGTTCAGACAGTTACTTCAAGTACTAAAGTTACATGCTCACCTCACAAACATTAAAATCTTCACTATCAAGAAGTTGAAGAAGCCTTGGCAAGAGCTCAGGCCATGTTCCAAGTTCCTTCTGTGCAATTGTTGTGACTAAGATTCCTATAGTTGCCCTGATCAATGGCGAAGGGTCTCCAATTGCATCTAAGCATTCTGCCTTCACAAATTCCCGAACTTCAGCTGGGAATGTGTGGTAGTTGCTCCTTACATTGTTCTTCAATATGAGGCCTGCAAGAGACCTTGTTGGCTCATCTGCAAGGGATCACAGATAAAAAGTTTACACAATCTGGCAAGGAATTCATCTACATTCCTGATATATCCTTCATCTGGGATCTCTGCAAGCAGAAACAAGTCTAGACCTACAGTACAGCATATCTTTAAGGGTTTTTGCATTTATCTCAGAAAGCGTCGTGCAATGGTAATAATGGTGAACATAAACTGCGCACACACATGTGAAAAGTCTCAACTTTCAGCCCCCTCTAGCTCCCTGCAACAGATTCTGAAATTAGGCAATACTTGATATTTTCTTCCTTGGCCCTCAAGCTCTTGATTTATCATTTCAAAAAGATAACGTGTCCAAACATTTTCTAATATAAGATTGCTCAATAATTTTACGCAGTTTCTGCTCTGTCTACCAGGGAGCATATTGTATATGTTGGCTGCAAATCTTTATAAGTGTAAAAGGCCATCAAAACTCTGTTTGGATTAAATATCTTGAAATGAACTACAATACTTTTACTGTACTTCTACTACTGATTTTCTTTATACATTGATCAATTCATAATTAAAACGTATTTGAGATTGTGACATCATCAGATTTCTACAATCCACCTTGTTTGAGATCATGATGTCACCAAATTTTATTACGTAAACCAGAAGAACAACAACTTTCCACTTGTCACTATATTTGATAAAGCCCCCCACTATGCGTTTTTTTTTTAATCCTACCATTTTCCCTCCATTAATTTAGACATTACAGTAGTACAATCTTTTCAAAACTCTCCTAGAATTCTTTTCATGATACAAAACAAGGTAATTCTGAAAATAACCACAGATAGCCAAAAAGGCAATGGTTCACTGTACATACATACTGTACAGTAGCTTACTCTTAAACTTGGATTTTGTACACAGCCAAGAAAGAGATTACCCCAACAAACAACTGCTTGGAAGATAATCCAAATTGAATATCAGCCATAAATGCTATTTTTGTTCCGTAAGTTGTAATTACTGACAAACTGAAATTGACGATTAAGCTAAAGATGGTGGCAGGAAACTTTTTACCAAGATGCATTGTGTTTGAATAACAAATCTTTAACAGTTCTATAGAAATTTGATTAAAGAACGCAGTGCATCTGGTAAAAGCTCATGGCCACCAACTTTAGAGTAATGCTCTATCTTGAGAACATGTTCATGAACATCCTTCTTGCAGAACATTACAAATTTAGAGATCAAAACAAATGTTCACTTGCTAAAGAGAAGGAGTAATACAGTATACCTGTAATATCAAATGAATTCACATGCTGATACACATAGATTCATTCATTCATTCCTTCATTCATTGTCTCCAGGCAGTAAAAAGTGGCAGCTTACCTATTCCATCACCCTTCAGCTTTGTCAGCACAAAAATCAAGTAACTATTAAAATCAGGAAACTGATTGAGGGATTCCAATTTCTGGAGGACAGTTAAAGACAATTGACAAATGCAGTTTGCATCAAAACATCCTAAGGAAATATTCCTGAACAATTCATCCGGAGAAGATTCCTCTTGGCTCTAAGGAAAACCCATTGTACCAATTTGGGAAAGGTCCTTACTGCCCCAACTAAATTCAAAAGTTACCTGCATCACCCTCTCTTGTACTGTCTCTGCAGATTTGAAAGAAATGGAAATACAACTTTTGAGAAAAAGTGGGAAAAGGTAGGCCATTTAGCGTTTAATAGTACATGCGAGTGGGATGCACCTTCCAATGAAATGTTTCAGGGGCGGCCAGCCCCGGCTATTAGTGCTGTTAGTGTAATAGGAACTTTTTTTCAGAGATTGCCCAAGAATTACCCTTAGAAAATGTTTCGTCCGTGATCCTTTCAGAAGTGTTTTAGGACGGTTACAATTTGGTTGAAAACAAACAATCCCAATATATTCAATTGCATAAAAAAATCATTATTGGTCTATTTTGAAATCTAATGCTGGTTAACAAATGTTTAACAATACCAATGATGTACCGCTATTGCCACAGAGTTCTCCAAGTGCTTTCTTTGAATGACATTGCCACACTACTGTATTAGTTTTTGATTCTAATAGCAGCAAGTCTCTATCAAAGATGCCGCAGCTACGTAAACCTTTGTTTCCATCTGTCAGTCAAATTCTTCATCAATGATTGAAGGCAGCCACGCTATTTTTTCTTAAATCTGATAGCACCAGCAACTTCCGTCATAATTCTTCTTGAAATATGCACAAAAATAAGAACAAATTTTGAAAGTAAGTTTTCAAAACGAACCGTGTTGTTGGCTGTGGTGTGGGAACCGTGTTGTTCAAAATGAATCCCAACCTCCATTTTTGGCTCGCTTCGCTCACAACTAGCAGCACCTCATTTTGCCTCACAGCTGCCCCTGAATCGTTTACCTTCTACTGTATAAGTACTGTATGTATATTTCACTCCACTTGATTTTTCACACTCCACACTCCACTTGTGGACCTTTTAGAATATCAAAGATTAAATATTTCATACACCCATAAACTCTCCAAAGTTTGCGTTCTGTGAATATCCTTTGGTTGATTCCACTGTACAAAAATTTACATTCAAATTCCTCAAAAAATATCAATGTCAGCAAGATCGTTGGAGAAGGCACGTTGTGTAAAAGATTAGCAAACTGAAAGCTAACATTTGCGTGCATTAAGATGCTGGAAAATCAGTAGAATCTGAAGAAAATACTCATGGTGACGAAGCTTGGTGATGATGGAGTTGATGTTTTTAGCAACGACCGCTTGAATTGCAGAAGAAGAAAAGTCCTACTCACAACCACTACTCACATCCACACACAACCCCTTGCCATGGTCTTAAGCTCATCTGATCACCCAATTTTTGACATGCACTACATGTATTTTGTTTATAAGAAACTAAAATTTTGGCCAGTAGTACTGAGTTTCTTAAAATTATCAGATTTCCAGTACTCAGAGCTTCTTATGAGGTTCTAAAGGGTTCCATAACAATCTTCATGTTCAACACCTTCATGTCCAACACACAACACCCCCATGAAGATTTCAAAACAAGGATTGTTGAAGCCTTTCTGCTGTCTAGACATTACTCAAGCAATTTATCAACTAGGTATTGATGTCTGCAATCACCAATTGCTTTGTACTATCTGTCCTTGCCCTGTTCACTAACTGCAGAATCGCACATGTCCACATACTGATCCTGACTGAAAACCCTACCAAACCCTATTGAGGTGTGCACTGGGGGGTACATGACTTGTGGATGGATGGGGGTCTGCCCCAGGTTTTCAGAAAGCAACCCTCTTCTGACAACTGAAACTTGCTTTGGTACCCACTTTTATTATGAATTTTGGCAAGAAATTGCAAAATTGAAATTATTTTTTGTGACTTTCAGCAAAACTCCCCTATGTTTACAGAAAATCTGCCAAAAAAGGACCCTTCTTTAAATAATTTTGGGGGTAAAATCCATCCATATGGGCGGCATATACCCCATACCCAGAACATATCATGTACCTCTCCCCAGGGGTGGGAAATTCTAGAATAGTCTCGATTTTTGTTGATAAGCATATTCCAAATTTCTGGCCTACTTTAAGTTCTGCTCATATACTATAGATAGTGGAGACATTAAAAAGATAAGACCAAAAATGCAAGTGCCAAGTGATGTTAGCCCTTTGTTTAGTCTTCAGAAACAGATTAACATGGAGTTAATCTTTCCATCAGGTCGCGCCTGTGGCTTCAGGGCCACTCTAAATTGACGATTTCCCAAATTTGTGACAACCGGCAATGTGCTCGTCATTGTTAATCTCCAGATGTCATAAGCCTTGGGATGTCATACGACTGCCAGAAAGTACCATTGGCGCCAGGCATTTTCGTATGCCCTATTTGTTAGGAAGGTCAAATTACTTTTAAAATGCAACAATAGCGCTAATTCATCCATATGTTTCTAAATTAAAGCAGTTACACTACGGCAAGGATAAGGTAACCCGCCGCCATCAAAAGCAATTTTTCTTCCCGAAAGCCATGACACTTCAAATGAACACAAGAGGTGGAAACTTTTGGGTTAGGCCAGTGAATGCCTCTTCGGTTTTCCGGTCAGAGAAAAGGATACTTGCTGCACAGCCCTCTGTGTATCAGTATTTGGACTCTGGCTTTCTTTGAGAAGCTGCAAGATCTGCTCCAATCCTTGCTGGTTTGGCTGCCAGCCTCTATCATCCATCTTCATGTTATGATCCCGTCTTCAAACACCTCCGTTCAGCATGAGCATGCGGGAAGAGAGGGAGTCTGGGGCGAGAACTTTTCCCTCTCGTGCATATGCATTTCCATAAAGGTCAGAGGTGTGACAATAATGTGCGGGTGCTGCACACCGACAAGGATCCAAACTATGGACAAAATCGGCTGATGTTTGTTTACACCCATTTCAAGTCATGTGATCAATCTCTTGATAAAACATCTTTTGATTTCGATTTCGCGACATGCAAAGTACCTAAGTAGTGCAAAAAAGTAGTATATGATAAGTCCTAAAGCTTCCCAAGTCTGCAAGAGTATGGTCACAAGAATTGAAATGGGCAAAACAAACCTTAGCCGATTTAGGTCTATTGCATTCATTGCATGTCGTCTTGAAAATTTTGATCAAAAAGTCTAGACAGAACTGGCTAAGCAGCGGTTGTACCTTTGTCGGCCAAATTTACGGAAAAAAGACCAGAAATTCCAAATTTTCATCAAAGCGGTTTTACCTTTGTCCAACAAACTTCCGAAAAAAAGCCAGTATTGCAAATTGTACACTACACCAGAGCCCCAAAGCTGTGCTTCCTTTGTTGGCAGGGACGTAGGCAGCATCTCAAACCTGGAGGGGCACGACACTTCAAGGGCAATTTTTCCATTAAGCTAAAGGGGCATTTCCTGAAAATAAAAAGGGCACTTCTTTGTTTATTTCAAAATCTTGGGGGG
>REGL01000071.1:469359-486404 GCA_004194395.1 Aurelia aurita complex sp. Pacific | reverse complement strand
TGTCAACAAAAGCAACTCGTGCTATTGTATTACAAAATCTGCCCTTGTTTAAGAGCCTGCAAAAAATTCCTGGAAATTTTCTTCAAAAATGCTCCAACCATCTCATCTTCATGAACACATAGACATTGTGGAGGAGCTTCGTGACAGAATTTTGGGTGCGTCCAACAAGAATTGCAAAATGGCTGATGCTGTGGCGAGAGAAACTCTTGGAAGCAATGATGCCGGCTATCTCCTGTCATTGACGCTGCTTCTCACCAAGATTGCTGGCATAGTAGAAAATACAGTGAAGGTAAGGTACCACTTGGGATCGTATCACTGACGTCTTCGTTCTTTATTTTTTTGCAAGCTGTCAGATGAAAAACAATAATTAGGCCGTACTTAGTTAGGCCTAGGCCTAATACTAGTAGATTTGTATAATATTTGATTCTTTTTTTAATTAATATTTATATAATATTAATTATTTGTTTCTCATAATATGGCATACCCTAGTAGAGAATACAGTGAAGGTGTAAAAGTACCCCTAGAGATCGGATCACAGACATCTTCGTTCTTTATTTTTATATAAGATGAAAACTTAACAATTGATCTCTGTTTTGAGAATACAGACACACAGTGAAAGTATGTGAAAGTAAAAGTACCTCTAACTAGAGCGATTTAATCATTATACTATAGTACTAACATCAGATGAAAAACAAATAATTATATAGTAATTTATAAGTATTTGTTTCTCATATATATTATTTGATGATGCTGATGGAGAAGGAAGATATGAGATCTTTCTCATAATTTGAGAATTAGAAACAAATAGCAGTGCAATCCGTCTGCCCTTACCATATCATTTGATGCAATTGCGAGATTGTTGGTAAGTCTTGGAACCAATGATGATCACACTGACAAATCCATCGTAAGCGTACAGGAAGAAAAAATCTACAAGGGGGCTGCCCAACACAAAGGTCATTGTTTACCAACATTTTTGCCTGACTGAGGGTAGATTTTTGCCCGATTGAGGCTGATTTTTGATAATTTTTACAATGTTCGGGGCTACCACCCACTGGCCCCCCTTCTCGTACACTTATGTGCAAATATTATTATTACTCCCAATCACAATGGCCCTGTATATGGAAAGTATGGCACTTGCACACCCAAGAAAAACAATTAGGTACTATTCAAAACCTACAATAGATAGAGGACCCTTGTTGCACACCCAAGGTCTTGGCAAAAAGTACCCTTCGTTCCATACTGGCTAGTGGCAATCCAATTTTCATTGCAGTCTTCGTAATATGAGGCGTGCGATCGCACGCGCACGCCTCCGTACACGCCTAAATTGTCCAAGGCGTGCGAAACGTCGCACGGGCAAACCTGAAAATTTACCGAATTTCATAAAATTTCAATCACAAACAATGTCGCAAAAAACAGAGCCCTCTTTGTATTTAGAATTTGAAATTTCTCCTTCATTCATCACTCGATGCTACGATTTTGCTCTTAGCGCTTCGGTCTCTTTACGAAAGGAAACCGTTGTAAAGGTCAGCTCACTGGCGAAGCAAACAAGATGCAAGGATTTCAAACGGAACTTTAAATGTTTACTGATCGATCTTAGCAAATGGATTCAACAAGAAATCTTTAAAGAACTGCAAGATGCGGAGGATAGTCTTGTCTTTAATAATCTCTCTAATCTGTTGTATTTTGCGATAGAAAAGTTTCTTCGTGGGTCTATCATCGTTCTCTCTTCTTTGTTCATGTTCCTAGTTGAACTAAAGTGTTAACGTCGTCAAGAATCAGGGAGCGAAAATGATGAATAATACTCGCTTTAATCTGACTTTGACACAAAACCCTTCTCTGGATTTTCTGCAGTGCATCTCTAGAGTAGGCCCACTACGAATTTGCGTAAACTCTCCAATAAACTTTAGATGCCTTAAAAGGTTTGGTTGCTTTTTCTAGAGCATATATTCGCTACTTAATCACCTTCTTTAATCTGTCCATAACTTTTGTGAAATCTTAATTTGTTTTGAATTAGGCTTGAAGTCTACATTTTATTAAATGGGAAAACAGGAAACTGGATGGCCTAACTGCTTTGACCTTTCCCTAACTTGAAAGGCAGTACGACAGAGAAATACACACTCAACGAAAAATTTTTCGTAACTTTAGTAGCACGGCAGTTTCTTGCCTGCCTTCTCTCTTCTCGACAGGAAAATAAGCAATAAGTCTTGTGGAAGAGAGCATTCACCGATGCAAGAACAACGTATTGATAGCTTATCAATAAACAGCAAAAAAACACTCGAAAAAAGCGACGCTATATTGGGGGTGATTACCCTCACAAGCTTATATCTGAGGGTACTAAAAGGCCGTTATCGATCAGCTTTCATAATTTACGGTAGTTTACGATGTGAAAGGTCATCTTGAAACCACCACCCCATATATCTTGAGAACAAGAATGAAAAACAACAAGTAATCGCAATCATGATGATGAAAGTTAGCACTTTCATATCGCACGCCATCGCACGCCTAAACTAACCTAGACGTGCGAAATGCCGCACGGGGCCCATTTTCATATTACGAAGACTGCATTGATTCCAAAGCTGTATACAGTGCTTTGTGCAATCAATATATAAAGGCTGCACAAATGTTTTACCTCCTGTGGGCAAGCGTAGGGGATCATAGAGTGCATGTCACCCCTCATTGATTGAATGGGAAATGTTCTCTTCCAGGTCTTGAGGTTACTTTGAGGTTGGTGATATGAGTAGGAAATATCACAGTTGGGCATGGATTCTATTATCGGGCAGCAAGCACTCCTGTGAATATTGATAGGTGTACAATGCAAATGTAATGACCCTTAATTGAGTGTAAACACAGGAATGAGGTAGATCTGTACCTTATGGACCACATTCTTTTTTGGCGAACTTTCAGCTTCTAAGATGAATCATTAGATGAACAAAATTACAGAAAAAGGAACTAAAGTGTTATATTGGATACGGCATGTTCCAAAATGGTAAAGTGCATATTTAGAAAAAATTATAGAAATACTGTATTTGCACCTGTGAGTTAAGTAATTTTAAATTTCAAGTCTTCAGTAGGTTTTAGTTTTAGTTTTTGAGGTCTTCATTTGTAAGGTCTTAGGTCTTGCAGTCCTTTTCGGAAATAAAACAACACGCGTGCGGCAAAACACACAGGCAAATTCATTTGCGTGTGCGATTCGCACACGTACAGTAGTTATTCAAGACAGTATTTAAGAAGTGGCACAAAAATAGGTCTTCAAGTCTCCATTACTGATAAAGATAATCACACTACCGATAAAATGAATACCATTGTTCATATGTTTATGTGTCAATGAAGTTTTTGTTTTTACAGGACTATATACTCAGCAGTTTCTTCCTCTGTAAACTCAGACTCGTCAGTGTCTGATTCTTCCGAACTATCAATGTCAACAGGACAAATCTGTTGTCTGCTCCCTTCATTTTCTTCATGAACATCGGTATCGGTAACAACAATTACCTTCGCTCTATGAGCATCAACTGTTGCAATTATTCCATATTGTGGGAATTGCCACTTTGGAATTTGTCGAAAGTGATATAGGATTTGTCAGTAATCATGCTTTATTGAAGCACCATGCTTTGACATTGGATGTGTCAAACATCAAAGTACCACTTTACTTAAGCAAGATAACACTTCGCGCGTGCGATGAAAAGCACTCGTGACTCAATTTGCGTGTGTGCCAATGTGTGTGTGTACGATTGCACGTGTCAAACGAAAATGCCTGGTCTTGGATTTTTGTCTTCAGTTGCTCTATCTCCACCATCATTATAACTTTCCAAATTCTCAACTGCTTTGGCTTCACACAGCTCTCAGAACAAGATTTACAGTAGAAGTCGAGCATACAGTACAAAGTTAGCAATTGTGCATGTTGAAACGTATCAGGAGACAATTTATTCTCTTTCCTTTCCAGGTGCCTTTCTACCATATTTTACTTGAAGCAATACTTATTTTATGGATTATTAGACTCCTGACCAGGAAAAGCTACACACCAAAAGAGCAACGTCTCGAGCTGTCAAAGGAGGTTAGTTTTACAAGTGTTAAGATGTGGAACCTCAGTATCGTTTGTTTTTGTCTTTTGGTAAAAATGGATGAATTAAATTTGTTGTCTGTTGATACACAGTAGTTGATTTCATATGAAGATAATGCACTGTCAAAACAATTTTATGTAGGCTTTGAGCCTATTAGAAAAGCTAAACATAACATTCAAACAATAACATACAAATTGAAGTCAAGTTCATTCATCTTGAAATTCTCCTAGCATGCAAATTGCTTTAAATGTCAAAAAGAATAAAAGCAGCAGGGTACTGTACAGTATATTGTTGTAGTGATTTACAATGACAAACTTAGGTTTGGGAGATCAAGACAAAGCGATTTGCCTCACAGATGAACAGATTTCACACCTCCGAACACACTTAAGCAAATCAAAATAAAAAGATAAGAAAGGTCCCCATAGAGGGTGTGAAATATATTCTGGAAGCTGGCGGCAATACTGTACCTGCAGCCTGTGTTTCACAAAATTTGCCATATTGCTAGGCACCTGACAAGAGAAGTTATTGAGACAAAAATAATGTGCATAATGTGCATAGTGCATAAAATTAAAGGATTTTTGCATGGTAGGAATCTCTTAAAAGGGGCTCTCTCATTCAAATGACCAAAATTATATGGCAGTAGTTGGATGAATATATTCTACTCTCACAGGGTGGAGATATGCAACATGTTACAGAAGTAAGATGTTCTTTTCATATGGGTTGGTTTGGTTTGAAGGTTATCTAAACATATGTAGATTCTCTTTCAGTGGCATCGATGCAAAATAAAAGAAATCCCTCATAAAGTAGGCACAATGCAGCTGAGCAGTCTCCTTTCTGTACCTCCCAAGGGTGTTACTGTACCCTGTACCTATCACTCACAGACAGCGTATCTAGGCTGGCAAGAGATAATCAGCGGCACAGCTATGAATAGAGAAAGGTCTACAGGAACTGTAAATACTCTATTGTGGCCAGCACAGATTCAAATACCAAGAAATATTTCACATAAAGAATCTCTACAATTCTCCCCAACTCTCTACAATTCTCTACAATTCTCCCCAATTATATAGGAATCTCAAAACTTCCACGTTTTCATTCTGTGATATTGTTTTTCAGGAAGAAGATGCTCTTATTCAAGAATGGGAACCTGAACCGCTTGTTCCCCGGAAGACTATAGATGATTACATATTAAATCCAAAAGTTGTACAAGGGTATGTATTGTGGTTTCATAAAACATCTAAATATTAAATGATTGCTGGAAAACGATCAATGAGTTTGTCGATTCATTCTGTGATTTAACGGTTGAGTTAGAAAAAACGCACACTGTTTGAAAGGCTGCAGTTCCCTAAATATCAAGGCTATGATATACAGATATATGATACTGTATATACAGTATTTTGATGTCTTATTGAATAGTCAACATTTCAATTAATCTAGAATTGTCCTGGCTGAAATCAGGGGATTTTCTCAAGACAGTTTCTTCAAACACCCTAGAAAACAGCCTGAAATCACGATCAATTTTTCCTAATGCTTCAGTCTAAGCGATGACTTGAACATGTTTTTGCAAATGTTATCCCCTTGGGAGAATGAAGAAGTCATCTCCACTGGCGTGAGAATTTCATTTTCTCAAGAGGATGGTAGGGTACGTAATTGCTATTGCCGTGAGGCATGAAAACCAAAGATCTTTGCTTGATCATCATTTTCAGCCTTGTTGTTTGTAGTTTTTAAGGGGCCTTGTCACAATGATCACTTTTTAACTAACTCCAAACTTCCTTCCTCTTGAAAAACTGTAAACAAATCTGTAAACATGGCCATTGTTCTCCATTGTTTTCTGCAGTTTTTTTGGTGGCTTCACCCAAAGCCACCAAAACATGCTCCTTAAAAATCCACTTATATCCAAGCAATCGTAAGAGATATGAATGTTTGGATGTTTCCTCTGTTAAGTACAAAGAGCAATTTTCAAAATGATGCTTTCATTTTCGAAAAAACAGCTAAATGTCTGTGTGATATTGCCCATCAAAAACTGCAAATCAACCAACATTTTGAGATGGAGCCCCTTTAAAGTAGCCCCCCCCCCATGTATGATGGGTCTACGCGTTGGCCAAGCTTAAATCAACTTAGTTAAAAGCTGGCCCAGACCAAGTTACAAATATAGTGATGTGTGCTGTGTAGCAAAAGAAACAATGGGTGTGTGGGCGCTTCTTTAGCCTATTTATCGTGGCTACGAGATATAGCTATAATCAATGAGTTTTGTTTTACTCTTAAGGAAGCAAACTTTTTGCATTAATTTTACAATGGAAGAGAATGTTCTCTTGATAAAATTTATCTTTGGAATGTGCTTGATAAAATGCTAATTCCACAAAAATCATTTTGTTAATTTTTTCCTGTGCGCTGTTTTTCTGCAGGAAGGCTGGCAAAAGGATAAACATTAATGGAGAAGAGTGTCTTAACCTCTCTACTTTTAACTTTCTTGGATTTGTTGGGAAAAAAGAAATTGAGGTATGAGATTTTTGCCGTTGTTAATATGGAGCTCAAAGAAAAGGGTGATTCCCTTCGATTCATGGACATGACATGGCAAAGTTGATAACCTCAGTGAGGAGTCCCAATAAAAGAATTCAATGTGCCCAATCCATTTGATGACATTCCTGCATTTAGATTCATGGACATGACTATTTTTAGATTTCTTTGATAACCTTAGTGGGAGTCCCAATCTTTCAAATTAAATGAGAGCTCAGTTTTAATTATATTTATAGTCTGTCTCAAATTAGATGTCACCTGCAAATGCCCGTGAATATCAACAATAGACATGTTTTGCAAAGGAATTTTGTGTTTTCGCAAATCTCAGGTGATATCCAATATGAGAGGGACTTTAATCAAATTTGTTGCTGCAATGTCATCGGAACTCAACAAATTCATATGCAAGAAAATGTGAAGCCAAATTTGAGGGATATTTCATGCAGAAAGAACGGTTGTAACACTGCCTTACCATAGCAACAGCTTGTTCATAGAAATATTCACATAAGTAGGTATCCATATCACAAACTGATTACAACGAGTCCCTCGTATCCCTGCGGTAAACCTTGCTCGACAGGGAATCATGATGAATCATGTTGATCTTCAAAAGTTCACAAGAGTGTTTTCCTTTGCAGGAAAATGCAGTAAAAACATTGCGGAAGTATGGAGTTGGCTCTTGTGGCCCCAGAGGCTTTTATGGCACAATTGGTACGACAACTCATCCATTCAAGCTCAAATTTTCAAATCAATAATATTGCGAACAAGGAATCTGACCTGACATTATAGACGTGGTGCTTCTGAGCAGTGGGGGCTCTGGGGGGGGGGTGCAGTAGCGGCAGCAGTTATTGTGGGTGCTCACTCTCGCCCAGGGTTTCTGCTATTCAGCATTACATATCCCCTATGCTGGCCTGACTTCCAATGTGAAACAGGTTCTAGTATTTATCCGTACTTAATCGTTTATGTGATGTTTCAATTGAAAATATCATGAACGAGATATTTAGTCAAACAGATTTTCGGACGCTTTTCAAGACTATCTTTCATAAAAACGGGAATACATACTGTCCGAAAATTATAGATTTTGGCGTAAGGACACAATCTACTGAAAGTTTAGAAGACACACTGAAAGTTTAGATTGAATCAAATTGGATTCAACGAATACCTCAGCCTGCCTTAGCTTCCAGACCTTTGGCAATGTTGGTCAATTATCACATGACATATTTCTTTACATTGAATGGATTGAAAGAAACTTTAGCTACTTTGCTATCATTTTAGTTTTCAGAAATCTTAAATATTTTCGAAATTACAGCGTATTTTATATTTCAACTCATTTGATGATCTGACATCATCAAATTTCTAAGTCATAAACCAGAAGAATGAAATGCTTGTGCTTGAACCATATTGTAGACATTTATGAATTGGGGACCGTCCATTAAGTATCTGCTCGGGTGGGCCAGAGGGAATATGTCTGGGCTGCGTTATATATTGCAACGAATTGCGTGAGCTACCAAATAGTTTTTGCAGTTTTGGGTGGGCCATGAAACAAATATATTGATTTATGATGCAAAATTAATCAAGACATGACTTTCTCAACAATCATACAAGACCTGTTTGGTGTTAAAGTTTAAAAACAATATGTCTTTTTTGTAGCTAGTCCTCTTAAGATTCTGATAGATGTGCTTGTTTTGAGGCAATTTTTAAACGTTTGTACAAGATGTGAATACCAAACTGTGACACTGTTAATAACCCATGTTTCAAAGATAATTTTGTATAATTTCTTTGGAAATGAAGTTTCATACACACAGAAACAAGAGCTAATTTTCATTTTATTTTTAATGATACCCCTTTGTTACAGCCCAAGATCTTAGGATGGGCCATGAGAAATTTTCCTACATGGCCGATGGGCCACGAAAATGTGTTGTTTCTTTCAGCCTGGGCCACCAAACTTTTTGAGAAAAGCTCGATGTTTCCTACGGCCCACCCTAGCAGATTATTAATGACCGGCCCCTTATCGTTTTCCTGAAAACTATCCGAATTTTCCTCAAAATGCTTAAATTTTTGCATGGCTTTACTTTTTTCAAAATTTTTGTTGAATTCTTAAAAAATAGGACGACCCTCTTATTCTCATAATATTGAATTTTTTTGAAAAAGCTATGGAAAAGTATCTAAAATTCCTTTCAATCCATTCAACTCAAATAAATAGGTAATGAAATTTTACAGCAACCTTTTTAAAGATTTAGAACCTCTGCTCCTTACCGCTTCGTGCATTTGCTGCAATCATTCAATTTATTTGCATACTTTTTTCAGATGTTCATCTTCATTTGGAGGAGAAAATCTCCGCGTTCTTAGGAACAGAAGAAGCTGCACTGTACTCCTATGGTTTCTCTACAATTGCAAGTGTGATTCCAGCATATTCCAAACGCACTGATATCATTTTCTGGTACGCAACATGCCCGTTTTTCTCTGAGAACTTAGATCAGCCCTTACTTTGGGTGGCCTGGTTATCAGGCCAGCTCATAGTATTAAGAACTTATTTTGCTGCAAGGACATTTCTTGAATAAAGGGAATCATTTGGCAGGGTGTGGAATAATGTGTGTGTGGCTGATATTCAAAACTGAAATGTTAATCTATCATGCAAAGGCTAACTTAGATGAGAAAATCTTGTTTGGTAAAATTACTCATCTCAAAAATTAGAAAAATGTCTGTAAGGGACATGTATGGGAACGAGAATTCCACATTCAATTCTGGTCCATGATTTACGTGCTATTGAAATCAAAATTCTATTTCTAAAACTGGCTATTGTAGTGAACTTAAATTTCCATGCCAAATAAATCGTGGACCAAAAAGGAGCGTGGGATTCTCGATTCCCATACAAACCCTTTACAGGCATTTTTCCAATTTTGGGTGTTGAAGGTGAGTGATTTTATCCAAAAAAATCTCATCTATGTTAGATTAATACTTTAGTTTTTCATATCGGCCACTTACTTTTTATTTCACAGCCCGCCAAACTGGTAACCTTTTGTTGACCCACGTGGTAAAGGTAGCCATGCAAACAAACAATAGGCGTCGGCACGTGCCGATCCTTATTTTTAGTTATTAATTATTAAAAAGCATCAAACTCTATTTTACACTCTGCCTCATTTTGAAATTAGCCAATCGAGGATTGCTTCTTTCTAGTGACGATGGTGTTGGTTTCGCTATTCAGAAGGGAATTCTGGCTTCCAGAAGCAAAGTCTATTGGTTCAGACACAATGATATGGCAGATCTTGAACGAAAGTTGAAAGAGCAAGAGCAACGAGATATTAAGGTATTTACTGTTTATTTGTTTAAACTCATTCGAAAATATGCACTCTTGTCTTAGATGTGGAGTAAGTCTAAAGAAGTTAAACTTTTGCAAGCCTGTAGTTTGCTAGCTATTCATCATATTCCTTCAAATTGATTCTAATTTTTTAGCTAACTTGTTAACTTATAACATGTTTACACTGCACCGATACTGTTTTGTCCGTCACAAAGTTGTTACCGTTCAAGCACATTTGCACTTCCCCAGACGGAAATCTTTTCATATATAAAGAAGTAGAACAGTGTTACGGATTAGTAGGAACAATGTAAGCGATGTCCTTTACACTAGACTCACGAGATAGTTCCAGTTATCGCAACAACAACAACAACAACAACAACAACAACAACAACAACATTGTTTTCTCAAACTGAGACTTATGGACTTTTACATCAAAATTGGGACGAAAAGAAATAAAGAGGGCACCTATTTTTCTATTCGCACTGAACGAGGTTAAAGAGTTGTCTTGGCAACCTTCGGCAGTTCTAAATTTTCATTGCTGTGGTGAGCTCACGGAAGCTAAGTGGCCTCCAAAATGAGGAAATCCTCGTTGAAAGTGAAAGATTTGTTGATTCTTTTGTTGAGGAAACATTCATCTGGATATTTGGGCTCTCGTTCATGGCTAACATCGCTGAAAACTTGAATTTTGAGGAGTTTTGTCATCTGAGGCTTGAGCCGACAACTTAGGCCCATCGCCATTGCCCGGAGCACTTCTCTTTTCGTACAGTGTTGCTATGGTTTCCATGTCCGAACTGAAATCGAGGGAAACAATTTCGCCCTAATTTTCAATGTGAAAGTACGTCCATGAGTCATAGTTTGAGCGTCCATCAGTCTATCAATAATGCTAACTACGAACTTGTAATCAGTCTACCTTTACACTTTCGTTACAGATCCATAGTTGTACTGGGACAGTGCAAACGGGATCTTAGATAACAAAATCAATCGTATCATTCTCACGTTACAAGCGATTTGTAAGAGTATCTCTTCCTGGAATCTTTCAAAACAGGCCTAAATTTCATGACAGCAGACAGTGCTTATTATTTTCTCGTGTTTCACTTCGGAGGAGTCCTTGTGGCATGGACTGTTCTTGTTAGTCCCCTTTTGAGTTTTATTTCAAATCACAAAAGGGCATTGTGTATTACAGAACTTTCCTGAAAACTTCCTTGCCTAAATTCGAATCAAATTGGCATACAATAGCATCTTTTTTGCACACTAAATGATTGTTAATTAGACCATGAGTAGAGCATTCTCCATGAGTGAATGAAGACCAACGATTAATTCATCTTATTGTTTATCTAGAACCCAAAGAAAGCTAAGGTAACACGAAGATTTTTGGTGGTAGAAGGTCTCTACGCAAATTATGGAGATATTGCACCGTTGCCCAAACTTGTAAGTTATTCATTGCCTTACTTTCGTAAATAATGCATCTACCTGCAAGGGGTAGCTGATGACATTTTATTAGAATCAAATGCGATAGTTCCTGTTGAAAAATAATTTGTTTTTTGGATGCTTTGCTTAAAGCTATTTGTTACTGCAAAATAGTAAGACAAAATGGCCGACCGCTGGTTTCAGTTATCAGGAGAATTTGGTTTTCTTGAGGGTCATAGCTCCGCATAGCTCCATCATTTTATAACGTTATTTGAAAATCTAAAGAGCAACATCATAACAAAGTTTGGCGAGAATCTTTTGACGGTTTGTCACAATGTTCAGGCAAACAGGGCACAATTATTTCGGGACACCCTGTAGATGTGGGACGGCGGCATTCAATGCTATAATTAATGCCTGCTGTTGTAAAGATTTATATCCACTATGAAAAATTGTTAAATACACGAAATATCTTTAATGAATGAATAGCCTAGAGCTTAATGTACTAATGTTAGTACATTAAGCTCTATGCTTTTCATTCATTTAAAGATATTTTGTGTATTTATCGATTATTGTAGCCGCACTTACAAACGAACAACTTATTATGAAAAATGGTTGTTTTGGAAATGATCTATTCTTACAAATTTGCCTTCTATCACAGATTGAGCTGAAGAAGAAGTACAAAGTTCGGATTATTATCGATGAAACGATGTCTTTTGGTGTTCTTGGGGAACATGGCAAAGGCATCACGGATCATCATAACATTCCAGTAAATGCTTTTTCTTTTACGTTTTGCTACCTTAACTCTACTTCCCACAATACTGTGTGGTCCAGACGCAAGCCAAATATGACGAAGATTCATTGCTCAAAATTAAGCTTCTTCTAGATTTGTTCAGAGGCCTTTAATATGAGAAATCTCAGTCCGGGCTGAGTTCAACACGGGTTGAGTTTTGAAAATATTTCTTGGTTTGCTGCATGTTTCCATGACAGTCTCAACACGGGTTGAGATTAGGTCACATGGTTTGGGCATGGTTTTTGTTGTTTGCACTCAATTGTTATTTGATACCCCTAGCCGAATTTTTCTGTGTAGGTAAAAATCTTCAACAATTTTAGCACGGGTTGAAATTTCAGCATGGGCTGGGTTCAAAGGTTTACACAGTCAACTGAGTTGATTATCAATACGGGCTGATATTTCTCATGGAATGGCCATCGTACTGCAATAGCTTCGCTCTTATGTGGTCCTCATACCCTACAAATCAAGAAATAGGTTCAAACATACTTCATCAGTTTATTTGTGAGATAATTACACAATTTGAAAAGCCCTGAGTTCATTATTTTTATTGTACCCCTTTAAAGCATATTGTTTAGATTGATTTTCTTGATGATAGAACTCTAGTGTGGTAGTGAGCTATGTTAATTTGTAGTTTTGTTGATTGATTTTTGAAGATTGATGAAATTGACATGATGGCTGTCTCATTGGAGTCGTCTCTTGCTACTGTTGGTGGATTTTCAGCTGGGACATCCTTTGTCGTCGACCACCAGGTAAACTTTTCTTTGCTATTTGCGGCTCCCTATGTGGTACTGCGCAGCGACGCATTGTTATTGGATGAGGGCTACCTATAATCTTGTTTCAAACGCGACGAGAAAATGTCTAAACTTCACACTGAAAATACCGGTAACTTTTTCCACGCAAAGATGAAAAATTTTCATGTCTAGAGGACCTTCCAAAAGTACTCTTTTAGCCTCGATGTGCACTTTTTTGATATCGTATTTGAGGCTTATGCAATAATGCAGTTACTAATGCCTGTCCTTGTACCATCAAACGAACACCGTACTGAAGCACTAACGATTGCCGGGGACTTGTTGTTTTCAAATCAAAATTGCCGGCTCGAAACTTGCAGAAAATGGAGAAATAAGTCATCCAATGAAATTATAAAGAGTTCGTTATGCCGGTGTCGTATGTAATTCTGGGTTAATGCTCACAGTTTACTCAAGGGATAAAAGTTGTAAGAAATTTGCTGAAAATGATCGCTGCCACCTACCTATCGAAAACGGTGGGCGTCGCGGGTGAGCTGTCCAAGAACTTTTCCACATGTATTTGTACATGGTATTGTTTCACTGACCCATCATTGTGAGCAGGGACGCAAGAAGAACCTCAAGCTTAAGGGGGGCACGACACTTCAAGGGCACGTTATTCCTTCAGCTAAAGGGACACTTCCTGAAAATAAAAGGCAACTTCTTTGTTTATTGCAAAATCTTGGGGAAGGCACGTGCCCCCAAGGCCCTCCCCCGGTTCCTATATCTATGGTTGTGAGCTTTCATGGCTGAACGAGACCCTCGCAAACACTACTATGCATCAAAGCCGAACTTTCTGGACTGTAATAGTTTTTATTGGAGTGGTCAGTTGTCAGATGGCGTCTATAGTTCTGTTAGGTATCTGAAGTTAAGCTCGGTCACATGAGGTCAAAATCCGGATGGGTGACCCCCCTGATGCTTGACCAAGGAGCTCACCTCGCTGTCCTTCAGAAGTGAAGGTCCCGTGCCTCCTAGATGCGACATGCATGGTAGGATTAACTTAGCTAGAAATAGCTAGAAATCCTTCCAATTAACTTAAAATAAGTTATTAATGAATGCTTGCATGAATGAATGAACAAATGATTGAACGAACGAACGAACGAACGAACGAACGAACGAACGAATGAATGAATGAATGAATGAATGAATGAATGAATGAATGAATGAATGAATGAAATAATTTGGACCATGGGCAATGCGGACACATATTTGTTACAATGATATCATTCTCTTAATCACGCATGTATTGTGTGCTTCTCCCTTTAGACCCTCGACTTTGCAATTAATTGATTGAATAAACTGCCAACGGCAACACTCTGCCTCCCAACCTAACTCAAACGAAGAATTTGGTTTAAAAAGATGTGATTTGTGCTTGTGAATTTGTGATATAGTGTTTTGTCAATAAATCTAATCTCACAGTATATTACTTCCTCTAATTTCATTTTTACAGCGTCTTGCCGGCCAAGGCTACTCTTTTTCAGCATCACTCCCCCCATTATTGGCAACGGCTGCAGATTCAGCATTTGATCTGATGAAAGAGAACCCAGGTAATTTGTTGAGACATTCTTGATACACGAATAAAAGTATTCGGACGAAATATTCTCAGATACAATATAGAGGCATTTCAGGCTAAATTAATCACGATGAGGACTAATTCAAAATTGCGACAACGTTGGGTTAATGGGCGACACCACTGCAGATATTTTCGTAAGATTTTGTAATATTTGCCTCAATGTTAAGTATAGGTTAGAATTGCCTCAATGTTAAGTATAGGTTAGAATTGTGGTGTATTTCCATGCTCCCTTTGCCGTTGGTTTGTAATGTTGAAATTGTTTGTCATTGTAGATTTTATGAAGGAGTATAAAAATATCACGATGCCATACAGTCCTCGTTAATGTGCGTGAGCGTGAAAACGCTGATCGCAGGCAGAAAATATCATTACACAGTAATCGCTGGCATTTTCAATTTATTAAACTTAGTTTGACTGCAGGCACATTTTTCCCAACAAATTGCTCGCAGGCACAGAATATTTTTAATGAGGACTAAGCGAAGTAAATGTTTTCCAGAGGTTTACAATCCTCTTCTGTCCGAGTTTAAGTCTGGTGATAAGTCAATTTGTGATGATATAATTATTTATACACGAAACTACCCTGCAGCTTGAATACAGTTAATTAACAAAAGATCAAAATAAAAATGAAAAATAACCTAAGATGCTATTCTTCCAGGGGGTCGTGTTTTAAACTGATATTTTCAGTCAGCTTTTCAAGTACTCCTTTAGTCCTTTTTTGAAGCGACTAATAGTTGGGAGTTCTCTAATATCAACTGGACTATTGTTTCAAACTTTTATGGCACAATAGTGATAACTCTTTTTCGCATGTTCTGTATTTAGTCTAGGAATTTGAATCTATCTCTACAGTACCTTGTTACATGTTTGACTGCGACGATCTTTGCTGATATTTGTAAATGGGGGAGATACTTCAATTTTTACTCCAAGTTGCAGCTTATTGCTCCTTGTGCATCAAGCCTATAGATTTCACATGAAGCAATTTTTGCAAAAGTAAATTAATATGAAAACTACAGTGTTGAGTTCTTATTTCAGGAATGTTTGCAAAATTGAGAGAAAATGCGACGATGTTTAGGAAAGAACTTCAAGGGTAAGAATTTTGTGTTAGATCAACTTTAATCGATGTTTATATTTCTACCTGTGTTGATATTTATTGCATTGTAGAAGTAGCTTTACTGCAAAAACCTTTATAGAAGAACCTGTGATATTTATGTAACAGGCTGAAATGGTTCTTACGTATATGATGCACTACAGGAAAGCAGCCTCAATAGATTCTTAAATTGGTTCTTAGATTATTTTTAATGCAATACAATCTACGGTATCTACATGAATTTTTGAAATAATATAACATCTAAAATACTAAACAAAGTCTGCGTCATTGTATGAACTGGATGAACTAAAAGACGTATTTGTACAATTTTGAAATTTGTTTAAGTGATTGGCTTTTTGTGCTCTACTACTGTGCGTATGTGTCTTAACGATTTACTTGGGTTTTTGGGTTTAGTTTCAATCTTCGGTAATATTTGCTGTAAGAACACGCGTTAGTTGCCAGGCTTCAAGTGGTTCTCATATATGAGCTCATTAATTGGGCAAGAATCAGCCTGGGGGTTCTTAATCCGCAAGTTTCTTTTCTTCTGATTTTTGCTGTATCATTTTTTCTTCTGTTGCTGAAATTTACAGTTTTTATCATAGAAGGGAGAATGTCAGATCAGCAGATTTCTTCGTGGCCTCACTCAATTTATATTCTGTTTATTCTTCAGTATCACTGGTCTCAGTATCGATGGAGCTTCCATTTCACCTATAATTCACCTGCGACTTACTGGCAATAATGCGGAGAAATCACGTGATGAGCAAGAGAAAATTCTGCTAGCGTTCGTCGACGAGGTAGGAATGATTTGCAGCGGACCTCTCTACCTATTCTACAATAAGCACGCATAATAGCATTCTACGATAAGCGTGCACAATACAATGCAATAATATAAACCAAAGAAATCTCAAAATTTTGCAAAAAATGCCTATTGAGCTTACGTTACAGTTGAAACAGTGTTTTTGTCTGTTATTCCTTGCTATTTGTTAATTTGTATGTATCTTTTTCTTTGTTGTCTCAAGCTCCTTATTTTGCGGCCTAAGCTAGATAATCTTTAGCTTTCCTTGGGTCGCATAAACATGGTTCAAAATATTATAAATTACCACAGTTTGGAAAACTATCAGGTCATTATGTGCCGTTTCCTATTTGCAATAGCTGTTCATAAGTGCCTTGTTTAGGGGCATCTTCCCTACGCTTTTTGACCTACACTTTGAAATTCTTTCAGTCTTTGTCTAGAGCAACAATCTGGCCTTAATATCTTTCTCATTTCACAATTTCAGGCGTATCAAGAGAAAATTGCATTAACCATGGCGAGATACCTCAATGATCAGGAAATCTATTTACCTATGGCAAGGTTAGTAAATTTTTCTACCTGTAATCAAAGGCGCCTACGTTGTAGGAACTGATGCTCTGACGCAACTTTTGATATATGGTGATCAAGACCTTTCTAGTGACTTGAACAGAAATATACTCGAATTGACATTACGTTTCATTCACGAAACTGGTCGGTTTGACTAAGATCCTTGGTAACTTCAGTACCAATCTGTTTAA
>REGL01000071.1:449587-465473 GCA_004194395.1 Aurelia aurita complex sp. Pacific | reverse complement strand
CCAGGTACAACACGCACAACAACTTTGTTTCCTATTGACATTCCCGGGTACCTTACCTGTGGCGTTTAACTTAGATGGATGGTGTACCTGTGAAATTCCATGAAAACAAAGTTAGGAGCTGCGCAGCCTAGACTGATTCCTTTGGCTTGGATTTTGGGATAGAGCGTGTGACTGGCATGGCGAAAGGCGAAAAGTATCGTTGCTCCTGCTAAAAGGAAAGCATTAGCCTAGCAGAAATGTTCCGAAAGATAATTATCATTGTGTTGTTCATGCAATTGATCGCGTTGGTTGCAGCCTCAATTCATCCAAAGCCTGACGAGAAGAGCGATGTGAACAATAACACATTCGTATGTGGACAAAGTCGAGAATTTGGTGATCCGTCTGGTACAATTTCTTCTCCCGGCTATCCTGTTCGCTACCCTTCTAATGTGATATGTACGTATAATATCGCGGTAGAATGGGGACTTCGCATCGAATTAAAGTGGAAAGATTTTGACATTGATGGGAATATGCCCGATTGTGACGAAGCAAAGTCAGATTATGTCGAAATATTTACCGGGTGCGTATTGATTAGGCCCGTCATGTAAAGGTGGTGTGAAGCGAAAATTTTTATTGATGCAAATGAATAGCACAGTTGAATGATAAAGAATGTCGTTTAAATGTTTTTGATGCCTTCTTTCATTTTAGAGTTATCCACTGTTTTGTACGATTGGCTGATGACGTCATTTTGTTTGCAAAATGTAAAGAAAGTATACAAGGTTGAAGGTTGGCCATGGTTCCAAAGAGAAATCTAATTAAAAAACTTTGCACAATCAACATGCCTTTCTAAACATCATATTAAGTCATGAGGCAATTTATATAACATCTATTTAGCTCAGTTGAAATATTTCTTACAACTGTAACCTTTCAAAAATCAGATACAGCTATATTTCCATATGTTATCCTAGTAATTTGCAAACAAAATGACATCATCAGCTGCAACTTAATATCTGTGGATATCTTGAAAATGAAATGAGATATCAAAGAAATTTAAACAGGATTCTTTAGCATTCAACGATGCCGTCCATTTGCATTAATAAAAATTTTCGCTTCAGGTCACCTTTAATTATTATCTGGAAAAGCGACATAAAGCAAGTCTGCTGACATCAGCAATTCAGCAAAGACATCTTTTGATTTAATTGGTGTGTGCTAGACAACCCTAGCCCCAGGGTGAATCTCTCCATTGCTCTGCGCCGAATATTTCCGAGTGTAATGACTTTGTGCGCCGCGCCAGTGTGCGCCAAAAAATAATTTATATTTATTGTTTAACACAAGGAGACATTGAATTACCCATTGTTTTTGGCCTCTTTCTACGCCAGAAATGTGCGCCAAAAATCAGATGAGTTCTTTCCCTACGCCAAAGATCTTCCAAAAATAGGCACTCGGATTCACCCTAGCCCTAGCCAAAGATTAAGAAAGCCTATTGTAATTGTGTTGGGGTCTTTTGATTACCTTACTTATTATCAAGCTATACCAGGGTGCATTCCATGTAAAACCTACACCAAAGGTACGCCGAGCCCTAAGCTTTCGTGTGCTAGGTATTTTCAGGGAGAGAAAGCTGCTAAAAAATTGCGCCTGCCCGGCAGAACTGCTCAGATGAAATTTCTTGACAATCATATCAAAAGAAACTGCTAATTCATATAAAAGATCAAGGACAACTTCACGTTCATGCCAAGGTAGGCAGATTTTCGTACACCATCATGCCAAGAACTGTTTTTATTGAAAAAGTGACGCTGCTATGCCAACAAAAAAGTCAGGTCTACGCCAAAGATCTTTGCGCCTCAGTGCATGGAATGCACCCTGGAAGCTATAAGTTGCCCCACTGGATCCAATTCAATGAGAATAATTACAAGAATTTCTTGCAGGTATTCATCAATCAAGTGAACTCAACGAAAAGATCCCTTTCTGCCAATCAGGTTTGGTTCCTCAATCCTGGGAACCGCACCTGACCTTGGACAGGCTTTGTATCGCTGATGTGCAGACTCTTACCTCTATGAAAACAAATCAGTTGAGTCTGCACGCAGGCTAAGCGTAAGGGATCATGGACAAAAGATTGTCTGTTAGGGGGAGGGGTCTCACCTGAATCTGTTAAAATTGTTGTTTTGGGTATGGAAATCCTAGTAAGAAAAGTCACTATCTATTATTTGTTGGAGCATTGCTGTTTTCATCATTTGAATTTCTTGTGGACTGATCTTTCTCAAAAAAATTGGTAAGTAGAGACCTGCAACAAGAAAATATTGAAGAAACATTAGGTATTTGTGGGCTTAAGCAACTTTGACCAGACGCAAAAAAGTGTATCTGTTGAGGGGGGGGGGGGGGAGTTCAGACCTTAACAGACAAAATCTGTTAATTCGGATTAAAAGTCTTTTGTTGATGACCTATAATTTCTGAAGAAAATAGTGGCATTGTTTCCCGGGGGCCACTTGGTACCTGATGTGTTATAGCATGCTCATGCAAAAAAACATGGGAAAAGGCTACCTTTCTTCAAAGTAGGTACAGGCCCAGGTGGGTCCCTGTTTAGGGGTGCCAATTCTACCATAAGATAAAAAGGGGTGTACTTTTTTGCATTTGATAACTCAACACTCTTCTGCAAATTATATTTTGATCAAAATTTATAAAATAGAATTTGTAATGAATCAAAAAACTTAGCAGACCAGCAAAAGATGGAGTAGGAGTTTGGGAGCACACTAGTTTCCCTACTCTTTAAGTCACGCCGGCAATATTGGCAATTCTAGCAACTGACTTGTCAGCGATTAGGGTAACTTGAGAAGTCTATTTGACATGGGAAAGGGTAGTATATTCTCAAGAAAATGTTCCGCAATTAGGGTATGTTGTCAAGGAAATTTTCCATGATTATAGGGTAATGTGTTTTTGCTAAAGCAGGTCAGCGTTTAGGCTGCATATGTCAGCCCTTTGTATGAGCATGATACTATAGGAAAATATAGGAGTGGCCCCCCGGGCATTGTTCTTTGTTTGTTTAAGCTTAGGATTGCAAAATGCGCTGAAGCTTATTTTGTCCTACTTTTCAGCATGATATAGGCATATTTTTTTGCCAATTTTGCATTTGCACAATCCAAAAGAAAGCTCATATATACAGGTAGAGTTTGGACGCAGGNTTGAAGAAAATAGTGGCATTGTTTCCCGGGGGCCACTTGGTACCTGATGTGTTATAGCATGCTCATACAAAAAACATGGGAAAAGGCTACCTTTCTTCAAAGTAGGTACAGGCCCAGGTGGGTCCGTATTTTGGGGTGCCAATTCTACCATGATATAAAAAGGGGTGTGCTTTTTTGCATTTGATAACTCAACACTCTTCTACAAATTATATTTTAATCAAAATTTCTAAAATAGAATTTTGTAAGGAATCAAAAAACTTAGCAGACCAGCAAAAGATGGGGTATGAGTTTGAAAGCACAATTTCCTTACTCTTTAAGTCACGCCGGCAATATTAGCAATTTTAGCAACTGACTTGTCACCGATTAGGGTACCTGAACTGGAGAAGTCTATTTGACATGGGAAAGGGTATATTCTCAAGAAAATGTTCCGCAATTAGGGTATGTTGTCAAGGAAATTTTCCATGATTATAGGGTAATGTATTTTTGCTAAAGCAGGTCAGCGTTTAGGCTGCATATGTGAGCCCTTTGTATGAGTATGATACTATAGGAAAATATAGGAGTGGCCCCCGGGCATTGTTCTTCGTTTGTTTAAGCTTAGGATTGCAAAGTGCGCTGAAGCTTATTTTGTCCTACTTTTCAGCATGATAGAGGCATATTTTTGCCAATTTTGCATTTGCACAATCCAAAAGAAAGCTCATATATACAGGTAGAGTTTGGACGCAGGCTACTATTTTACCCCTTTATTCGGGATCATATTTCCTTGTTTTGCTATTCAACAATGAAGAACATATTAAGAATTTAGCTCACTGATCCTAATACTTGATAAAACTGAACTGATAGTTTTTCACTCACTAAGATTGATTCTTTTGTTCTTTTTTGCTCATATATAGGTGTGGTTCTTCCAGAAAGTACCTGACAAGATTTTGCAATAAGAATTCAGCAAAGCCTCATGCTATATACTCCGTTGACAACTGTCTTTCAATTCAGCTGGTCACAAAACCTACAGAATTAGCCAAAGTATCAAAAGGCTTTCTTGCTTCCTACACAACTGTGAACAGAACAAAACTTTTGGGAAACCAAAAGTGTAACAAGTAAGTTTCACCTTTAATATCCCACTAAAGGCTAGAATGCATCTTACAAGCTACACTTAACAAAATTACTTACAATACTGCTAGAATGATATCCTGTGGAGCAAAAGGTTGTTCCCTGATGCTCATAACATATACAGATGAGATAAAAGCTATTAAAGTCTATCTTACATTATATGTCACAAAAAGGATCATTCTGCCACAGCAAGGTCATGAGTAAGGGCGCTCTATGGATTAATCAAATATTCACTGCTTTTTGCTCTGCAATCAGGCTGCATCCTCTTGTGCCAAATAGCTATAGGTTGCTCAATATATCATGCACCATAAATTCCTAAACAACCGTACACTACTGTATATATCATACAGGGTACATATAAGGGTACACATACAGGGTACATATAAAAGCCTTGAGCACATTAACAAATTCTGAAAAAATCATTTGAGAGGTATATAATACTCAATTCATTCATTCATAACGTTGTAGACATACACGATTTTTATAAGGATTTTGAATTGAAAATTGTTCAAGAATTTGTACACAAGAAATGAATCTGTTCTTGAGTCATGAAATGTATTAGGGCCAATTTATACGTTGTGCTTAGCTCTCACCGAATCAAATATCATGTTTCGAAATTTTTTAAGTGTCAATTTAGTTTAAGATGAGCACAACGTATCAATTGAATTTCGGAATTAAGCTCGAATCAAATGTAAAGCATGACGTAAGATCATCGTTGCTAGTCGCACTACGCGACCAAAGCGCGATTCGTCAAAAAAATTTCGTCAAAAAAAATTCAAGGGAAGAATGAAAAGCGAAATAATTCGTAATATACTTTCCGGTAGACTTATTAGCGTTGACGAAATAGACTTGGGGCAAGTCTAGAATGAATTAGCGCGCCTAAAGTGCGTTTAAATCAAATCAACTTTTTATGACGCGCTTAGCTTGCGCTTTTGTCGATCTAAATCCTAATTGATTTGATGCGAGTTAAGCACGACATATAAATTCGCCTTTAGTAAGTCACTTGCAATAATCAGCAGTATTCCAGACATGACATTTAATTTGATTGGGTTACTTTCAGCACCATTTCAGATGACAATGGGATCATTCATAGCACTGATTGGCCACATACATACCAGAACACAACCTGGGATTATTGTAACTGGCATATCAAGGTATCAGGAAACTATGAAGTGAAATTCACCATTATGGACCTTGATACATACCAGGCATATTACTCCCAAGGCTCATGCAGTGAAAATCTTTGGTATCAACATGATTCTGTAATCTTTCAAGGTACATATGCACAGTACGGCTCTTATTGTAATTTCTTAAACTTTTTCTTTCTCAGGAATTCTTGATAATTCATGAAACATTTTGTAAACTGATACCATTGTGTGGACTCCTGCTTATTTTCTTTGACATTCATGCATGAACGTAATTATGATGAATTTTGAAAGTGGCCTTCTTGAGATGGAATTATAAGTGGCTTTGAATTCTCCTTCGTTTTTCGTAAGGTGTTTTTATTTTGTTCCATGAAAGTTTAAATTTTACCGCAATTGAAAACAACGTGCCACAAATGCTTGATCTGCCTCTCCAGATTATATTTAGAAAGGAATCGAAAAGGTCCTACTTTCATTTTGTGTTCCAGGGGTTGTGACTGGGAAGCACTTAGATTGTCAGTGGTCGCCCTTTTTGAGCACCCTGTGGTACTAGGATTTCTTCGCGAAGCAATTATATCACTCCATGAAAGTTTCGTACGCCTTTCATAAGAAATCCTTTTATATTCACGAAACATCCCAAAAAATCCCAAAGATCCTATTGTTTTAAAAAATCTCGTTAGCTTTTTCGAAACAGAGATGCACCCTCCCCTAGGTTAATGACAGAAAGTTGGATGAAGGAAGGAATGGTAATCTGCTGCATTACAGGTAAATTGTTGATGTTATTGGAAAAGAACTGCTTTAAATTCTAACGAGAATGGGTTGAATACTGTGAGAAAAGAGTTCAAAGAAAGAAACGGCGTTATTTTCTATGGATATTTGTTGAAGAAATATGGTAGAAGCGGGGGTGCTCAAAAAGGGCGAATTTTGGAGAATTAGGCCGTTTAGACTGCTGCATGTTTAAGTCGCTGGCTAAGAAAAAAGAAAGCTCGGATGATGGTGGTCTTAAAGAGCAATCTGTCACACAGGTGAAGGAACCTTTTCGCTGTAAGTTACTTTTTTGAAACAACTTGTTTCGGAAAATAAATAGCATTTTCTTCGAAGGATGCTCAATTAGGGCGACGCCGCTGCAGTTTAGATTTGTTGCAATGTGGGTTATTACTCAATGGAACAAAGGATTTAGATATAAATTTATTTTTTCTTTTAATAATCTGTTGCAAAGGTAACAAGCATGTTTTTCAATGTTATTAAATTTTGCTGACTTAGATTATTCTATCTACAGGCATCGGATCACTGTACGTTTCAAACCAGCTTTGGAGAGAATTTTTNGAATTTTGGAGAATTAGGCCGTTTAGACTGCTGCATGTTTAAGTCGCTGGCTAAGAAAAAAGAAAGCTCGGATGATGGTGGTCTTAAAGAGCAATCTGTCACACAGGTGAAGGAACCTTTTCGCTGTAAGTTACTTTTTTGAAACAACTTGTTTCGGAAAATAAATAGCATTTTCTTCGAAGGATGCTCAATTAGGGCGACGCCGCTGCAGTTTAGATTTGTTGCAATGTGGGTTATTACTCAATGGAACAAAGGATTTAGATATAAATTTATTTTTTCTTTTAATAATCTGTTGCAAAGGTAACAAGCATGTTTTTCAATGTTATTAAATTTTGCTGACTTAGATTATTCTATCTACAGGCATCGGATCACTGTACGTTTCAAACCAGCTTTGGAGAGAATTTTTTGGTGGGTGTTCTCCATTTGCATACCAAACACCCTACTCTGAACTGGTTATCAACTGGAAAAAAGGCCCAAGATATTATTATTATTACCAAAAAGACAGGCGTGGATTTATCATTGGTTATGTCGCCTATCGTCCAGGTAAAACAGTATATGCTCATACTTTTAGAAAAATGTGAATCCTTGAATTTGATGGCTTGAAAGGAACCAAGGACCTCTTTACATGATCCCGCATTGCCTAGATATCTTGCCTACCCAGGATACCCTAGCGGGATTATGGTGATCGATAAAACCTATCCTGTCCCGCCTTTGCCTCCCATGTAAATGCAAGCTTCAAATCTTCAAAACGTCAAATGGGCAGAAGTCTATTTCATTTCGTGGGCCTAGGATTTGGAACCAATTAAGTTCAGATGTCAAACATGCACCCTCACTTCTATACTTCAAAAAGAGGCTAAAAAGGAATTGTAAAGGGTTTTTGGTTTTTCTTTTATTTTTCTTTTGATAAATTTTAGGAACATTTCTATTTGTATCAATTTATATTATAGTAATAAGATTAACTGTAAATAAGGTTTTAAATTTGTTTTGTAGTATTTTGCACGGCCCCCTGAAAAGCAGTCTCTGCAGGCTGACGGGGCTACCGTGGTTAAAAAATGAAAAATGAAATGAAAAATGAAGCAGAAATACGACCCGGCTAGGTGAGGCATCCCGGCAAGGTTGGATCATGTTGACAGACCTTAGGCAAAGGGAATCCATCTTACAGTCCTACTAGAAAACTTTTGCCTTTCCAATTAGAGCAAGGAAAATATTGCCAAATGCAAATACCGGGTGTCCCAAAAAAAAGTACTCCCGTTTGGCAAATCACCAAAATTTGATTACACAGCCAATCTTAAATTTTCTTTTTTTGTCAAATAGATCAAAGACCAAATTATTTTCCCAGATATACCAAATTTTGTAATTGGTTTAAAAATTAGCAAGTTTAGCTCTTTTTGGAGTTACCTGGTTTTGAATGATACTGCAAAAATTCACTGGTGATTGCCAGATCAAATTTTCATGCATGTAAAGCTTCTATTTTGGTCATGAATGACAGAAAGAAATGCGCACTATCATTAGACACTTAAATGATGTTATAAAATCTGAGAACGTTGACTCTTAGGCACGATTGGGTATTTTGCTTAAAAACTATAGCTCAAAATAAGGTTTTTCAGTCTGTAATTTTTCTACCTTGTTGTATTAAAAGCAAAACTTTTATAATCTAGAAAAATTTTGGGTCCTTGACAAAACAAGTGAAAAAGACAATTTTATCAAAGGTTTGATGATTGATTTTTGGTGATTTTTTAAACCGGAATACTTTTTTTTGGGACACCCGGTAGATTTTACAAAACGAGCACTTCTCTGGGTTATCTCGCGATTTGGACTCGATTTGGACTCCATTTGGAAGAATGGAACTATGCATTTCATATCGCCATTGATTTAACCAAGAATTTCTTCAAAGTTATGATTACTTTGTATTTTTTGCAGTTAACAAATCACGAATAGTTGCTCCATGGCAAACTGGCCTGCTTGTCTTCGCAGTAGTCTTCGCCGCATTATTTTGGTCTTTATTCTCATGTCGTCATAAAAAAATCAGAGCAGCCTTGAATGGAAATCGTTACGGAAGGTTGGTGCATACTAGCACTGACACCGACGATCTTCACGCACAGAGAGAAGAGCCAAGAAACAATGTCAGTGTTGGCACAGGTACCCTCCATCCTAACCAAACGAGAGAACTGCANGCCTGCTTGTCTTCGCAGTAGTCTTCGCCGCATTATTTTGGTCTTTATTCTCATGTCGTCATAAAAAAATCAGAGCAGCCTTGAATGGAAATCGTTACGGAAGGTTGGTGCATACTAGCACTGACACCGACGATCTTCACGCACAGAGAGAAGAGCCAAGAAACAATGTCAGTGTTGGCACAGGTACCCTCCATCCTAACCAAACGAGAGAACTGCAAAGAGACCATACAGAACATCGATCACGTAACTTTGGAGCAAACACAGTCGAACGACACTGGAATCACGGAGGTGCTAGACCACGTGAACGTGAAAATGTAGCGAGATCACGTGACTATAGAAGCACATCATGTGAGTCATTACGTGGTATGACTGATACCTTCAACGGCAACAACAGCCAGGAAAGAGATCCCGCGAGACCACCAGATATGATGACCATTCAAAATAACAGCATTGGTGCAAACTCAGCGAGCATGGAAGACTTTGCAAACATTAACATATCGTATGATTCAATCTCGCAAGCATCAAATGTTCAAAACGAGAGATCTCCGCTTCTTCCTGGCAACGTAGCTCTAAATTCTGGTGCAGTAATGACGTCAAGTATTGATGTGCTTTTCCATCCAAGGCCCTTTAGTCAAGAAGATAGCGACAATGGCTCAGCAAATGTACAGTTCATCTCTGATTCCGATAGAGCAATTATAATTGCCAGAGCCCAAGCATCAAGCTTGGATAACCTCGAGCTGCCAGATCAACTTGAAAACCAAGGTAATCTTGTTTTCTTTACTTGTTTAATATGCAGCATTTGTTTTTTGTCAAACAAAAGATTTTGGTTTCCGTTAAACACGTATCTTTTTTATATTAGTCATGTTAACATTGTACTTAGTGATGTTACTGATACATTGTACTCATGAACTTTGGTTCTGTTGAATGCGCTTCTCGAGACTATTAAATTCTTGATTATTAAAAATTATGTTCACTATCATTTCTATTTTTCAATAATTAATAAAAGGGGGGTTGGAATAAAAGTGGGGGGGTTGGAACATTTTTCAAAAATTGATAAGCGGGGGTGGACGATTATTCGGTACTCGAGAGTGACAAAATTGCATTTAGATTCAAAATAATATTAGTTGAAAGATTTAAAAGCTATCACTCATTGCATTGTCACTTTACTATGTTGCAATGCTCAGCAAGGGTGAATTCTTTGATACTAAGATTCAGATATCTGATATGACGAAGCGATTTGCTTTTCTAAAGAATAGATTTCACACATATGGGTGCACACAATCAAATCAAAATAACGAGAGAAAGCAAAACATTATGCTCCTTTGCGCTGAAGGTATGAAATCTATTCTTCAGAAAAGCCTCTTTGTAATGTCAGAGCCGGGGGGGGGGGGTACTTTGCTTATTTTACTGACGGGATGTGCACTCCTTCCCGCGAATCGTTTTCGTCTCTTTTTTCTAATGCCGGGTATCAAAAGAAGGCAATTTTTCTAAAGCCGGTTGTCAAAATCATTGTTTTTCGACGAATGTTTACGTTTTTGAGTGTACTTTTCGCCGATTTTTTCTAAAGTCGGCTATCATTTCGAGGGAAAAATTCTAAAGCCGGTTGAAAAAAAATTGTTCTTGGAGTGCACACCCCCGTACAATTGAAAGTTTCCGATCTTATGTCTTCATATGTTTACATGCAGGTCAAGAGTCAGTTGCCCCTACGGCCCCACCTGCCTACGATGAGATTTACAATGACCAGCAAGCACTCATTCATTTGGTTAGTGAAATCGCCAATGAAATCTCATCAACTGTCAGCTAGAAGAAGCAGAAGAACAGAAGCAATTGGAGTTGGTGAGGAGACAAACAAGGGCAGATTTTGAAACAACAGCATCAGTTGCAGCCACCTCAATTTAAAGCGATTAGCGATTGCAGACAAAGGAAATTCTTCAACCAATACTTGTAAACAAACAAAGCTGCAAAAGTTGACCGAAACCAGTAGGACAAACTCACGCCTTGTGCACGCGAAAGATGATTTTTAGGAGAAGTTATTTGCTTATGACGAAAGAAGAAGTGTACATCTACAGTTCTGCCTGGTGGATTTGTTCATTTGATTCAAGAGCTGTGAGTGGACTTTTCTAAGTCTCACTTTCTTTCATCAATTGATTGAGCCATAAAATGCAAAAGGTAAAGGGCACTGTCCAGAGCTGTGAGGTCATCGTTTCATTTAAGCCTTAAATGCGCGAGAATTGCCATGCCCTCTGCTCGGCTCCTGAATCAAATAAACAAACTCCACCGGGCCNCGCGAGAATTGCCATGCCCTCTGCTCGGCTCCTGAATCAAATAAACAAACTCCACCGGGCATATCTTTAGATATATGCTGCGTCTTTCGTTATGAGCACATAACTTCTCTTAAACACCACCTTTCGCTTGCACAAGGCGAGAGTTTGCCAGATTGGTTTCGTAGCAACTTTTCCGGCTTTGTTTGTTTTGAATTACTGTTTTTGAGAGAATTTCTTTTGTCTGCAGTCGTTAATCTGTTTGAATTGACGTGTCAATCAAAAGCAACTGATGCTATTGTGTTACATATATATGTATATTCAATTTTTTTAAAAGTAGACATACATCTTACATCTAAGTAGCTATAGAGTAAAAGCTAATTCAAGCCTACTACAAAGTAAAATTTGTTTAAAGTATACATATATAATACATAAAAAAGATAGATAAGATATTTACAATTCATCAAAAGTGTACAATATCAAACAAATTTATGAAAACATTTATCATAAAAAGCCCAAGTTCGGAATAAAAATGCGACACAGCTTGCATGGACAATATTCTCCGTTTCAACTCTTTATATTTGCTTTAAACTGACCAAGGGATCCTAAATTCCGTATTGTTTGTGGTAACATTTGCCACAGTTGTGGACCTTTAAATCGGATGCTTTCTCTGCCATTGCCGACCGATCTCACCCTAGGTTGAATGAATTCGTTATTGTTACGCAAAGTGTAATGATTTTCGTTTTCACAGAAAATTTCCTGCATGAATGAAGGGTTCAGGTCATTTTTTGTTTTGTACATCTCAGTCATAAGTAACTGCAATTTCTTTGTATGAATAGTAACGGCACAGTCCTTCTCTAATAGCTCACTATAAGTAGATTCGACATCCTTATAAGTAATTCTCAAAGCCCTTTCCTATATTTTTATTAATTTTTTTGTTAAGCTGCCTGCTGTGAAACATCCAGATTAGAGGACAGTATTGAGACTGACTGGTAATAAATGCCCTCCTGGGGGTTCTTAGTTTGCTCTTATCCATATATGGGGATATGCGAGCAAGTGCATAAAATTCATTGCAAGCCTTTTGGCATAATTTGGAAACATGATTATCGAAGGAAAGTTTGCTATCAATTTGAACTCCGGGTAGCTTCTCTTCAGAGCTATTTACAACATCAGCATTTCCAATCCTAACAGCAACAGGATCATCACACCTCTTCCCAAGAATCAAAAGACGGCATTTATCTGCATTCAATTTCATAAAGTTGTCGGCAAACCATTCTAAAGCTACACTACAGTCATTTTCAAGCCTACACTACAAAATGTGCCCTTGTTATTTCCAAGCAATTGTAAACACGAGAAAAGGCGCACAAATATGTCATGCTTTCTGCTATCAAGCAAACTTCAATTCGTTCTAACCCATCCAGCATTTTAGGCACTACGATTTTTCAAACGCCTGAACTTGTTTTAGTGCACCCTGTAGAAATCCTTTGTCTGCACTGGCTAATCGCAATGTACTGCCGTATCAATCATAAGCAAAAGATGCTACCGTTACAAAGTAGACTGATTACACATTCGTGGTTATCGCTATTGATAGACTGATGGACGCTATGACTACTATAACTGATATAACCACTTGCAGCATAGTGTCGTCATCCAATTCAATGAACGAAGCCGAAATTGGGACTGAAGTAGTTAGTCTAGTTACAAAGTATGCTCTTGTGTTCAATGAAACTGTCAACATCAACATATAACTTGACAATGCAGATGTCCCGTAGGAATTTTAATCTCACTGCAGACCTTTTAATACCTAACTTTTAACTAATTTGTGTAAATGATTACTTAATGTTTGTCTGAAATGTACAGCAGTTTTTTTCGTACCAACAGACCGCTTTGAGCGGCAAAACTATCTTTTTGTGTTTTAATTGTAGATCTAGCTATTAAGCTTCTTGGAAAATAATGCATTTTTTGGCTTTCAGCTTCTCGTTGCTCTTTAGTGTGATACAACCACGGGCGGTAGGGAACGCTGAATTTAGAAAAAACTTTATGTATGATACATCGAGTTATTCCTATCCTAAAATATCATTTCGTTCGTGATATATCTACTTGTTTTCCCTCTGTGTCTTGCGCGTCAATCCAGGTATCAATCAGATTAAAATGGCGCCTTCGCAGGAGAGGTAGACACAGAAGGAAAACAAGTCGATATATCACGAACGAAATGATATTATATAGGATAGGAATACTTGATGTATCATGCATGAAGCTTTTTCTAAATTCAGCGTTTCCTACCGCCCATGATTTCTTGTAACATTCTTGCAACAATACAACAGCATAAGAGCATGCTGCTTGCAGCAATGCGCAATCGCACTGCGGAAAATGTTTTCGACCTGTTACCATCCTTAATACTTTCTCTAAGGTGTTTGAACAAATATTGACAAATTAGCTCACCCTCTATCTCGACGAAACGAAATCCTCTATCTTAATAGTAGCATATATGAAGGCATATGGGACACAGCATGTACTGATAAGCATGATTGAGGATTGGAGAGTGAAGCTTGACAATGACTATATTTTACTGTAGGTGCTATCCTAATGGACTTTTCCAAAGCATTTGATCGAATCCCACATGATTTGTTCATTGTTAGACTCCATGCTTATAGGTTCGATGGAAATGCCCTAGTCTATATATATTGGTATCTAAAACGTCGCAAACAGTCAGTTTGTATCAATCTTGTCAGGTGTACCTCAAGGCTCTGTTCTTGGTCCTATTTNGAAACGAAATCCTCTATCTTAATAGCAGCATATATGAAGGCATATGGGACACAGCATGTACTGATAAGCATGATTGAGGATTGGAGAGTGAAGCTTGACAATGGCTATATTTTACTGTAGGTGCTATCCTAATGGACTTGTCCAAAGCATTTGATCGAATCCCACATGATTTGTTCATTGTTAGACTCCATGCTTATAGGTTCGATGGAAATGCCCTAGTCTATATTTATTGGTATCTAAAACGTCGCAAACAGTCAGTTTGTATCAATCTTGTCAGGTGTACCTCAAGGCTCTGTTCTTGGTCCTATTTTGTTTAACCATTTGGTCTAACCTGTGTTTTACATCCCCCCTCTATAAATAGTCGTTTGAACTGTGTTTTCCATGCCCCCTCCATAAGTAGACTGATGGGAAATAACTGAAATTTGGCAAGGGCATAGTACTAACCATTCTTAGCCGATTGGTAGTTTTGGGCGTGGCTGCCTCATTAGAAGATGTCACTATGATGTCATCATGCTGAAAAATGTCAAAATATATGCTTTTTCTGCTAATTTGTTCTATAAACTCACAACTATAAACTATGTTTTTCCATCAAAAATTGATAATGAGTGGCTCAAAATGCTTTGAAACGTTGCGTAATGCAACTCTATGCATTTTAACAACACCCGTTGGAAAAAGCTTCAAATTTTGCCAAGATGACCCAAAATTGCGTCTGAGTGACGTCATCATTAAACAAGTATGACGTCAGCAAATTCTATTGTTATTGATAACAATAGAAAGCTATTTGTTTGTTGATCCTTTTAAAGTACAATAGTCATCGTTTCAAACTAATTCTGGGAGTGAAGATATCAAAAACATTCATTTTTCCAGAAGTGTCACCTGTCACGTGCCACCCATTGTTCAACAATTCTATAGTCAAAATGTAAGGTTTGCAGCATATTTCTATGGTTTGCAGATATCACAACTATATTTATTTTTGTGCATGTAATAACTCACACATGGTTTTGATTCACTTCCAGAGTTCCAGGAAACAAAATGTTCGCGATTTGTTGGAAGCAGAGTTAATTCTATTGACTCTGTTGGAAGGAGGCTTGATGGTCAATTGAATCTGTTGTTTTCTCAACAGCCATGGCCATTGTCAATTCAGAAATGGTAGTCATTTGCGGTTTCAATCGTTTCAATCCCTCTTCAAGCTTTTGAAATTGACTTGGATTTTTCTGTTTTTGTTCGTTTCTGCTGGTAAATATCTGGCAAAGACTTGTGCTATGTGACAGGCCTAAACATTTCACGGCAGACTGTATATTGCATGTGATCTTCTGTATTGTATTCACATGTTTCTGCTGTGTGCGAAGTTGCTGGTAGAAGAAAACTACTTGCTGTGCGATAATACAGATTTTACAGTAGAAGGTAAGTTTCGTAGCATTTGTTGTCGATCACAAAGTTTTGCAAGTGAGGCAAACTTGTTTACTGGACAGTTGGAAGCAAATTTGCACGCTGATCGCAAACAACGACATTTAAAGTACAGTCCACCTATAGGAAAAGCAAACACCATATTGTAAAACTATAGACTGGGAAATAAGACTTACCAGAAGCAATGACAGAGGGAGCTTTAAGATCATTCGATCCATTAGCATACTGGGTGAACGATGTTGGAAATCTCGATCGAGAGATAGTTGAAGCTCACAAGAATAACGACACTGCGAAAATCAACAAGATTTTGTCAGAAGGAGATCCTTGGTCGTTCGATGTTTTCATCTGTTCAGATGGATTTCATGCATTCCTGTTTATAGTTCCTGTAGCTATTGAACAGCCGGCCTATGGACCAGACTTGATGAGTGACGATCCATTCGAAGTTCCCGATCTACTTCTATGTTGGAGAATTGAGCTGCAATATGAACAAGTCACATTGCAGACATATCAGATATCGAAGAAGGGGATCTTGTTTAAAAATGCGAAGAAAG
>REGL01000071.1:432968-447932 GCA_004194395.1 Aurelia aurita complex sp. Pacific | reverse complement strand
TTCACCCCATTACAGAAGAACCTATTTATCCTTCAATTCAAGGAAGGTACTTATCTTAAAAAAAGTTAAATGTAGACTACTGGTTGGTAATATGTGACAAATGTTTCAATAAGTTTAGCCAAATACTTAAGTAGATACAAAGCATTATGTAAAAAATTCCTTGTATGAATGGATTTGATACAGATAAGGCTAGGTAGATAAAGTTGTTCTTTATAAAATTGTGTCATTATAGTGAGTATGTAAAAACCTTGTTTCCTTATATTTGGCCTAAATTGCCGAAGATCTGTGATTGATTTTTTTTGTTAAGAACCTATTTAAGAACCTTGCACCCTGTTTTCAAGAATAGTATCATATGCATAAGAACCTAAACAGGGTGTTTTCAAGATGTAAGGTTCTTGTAAGCGGGTTTTTACTGTATGAGCAGCATTCGATACATTCTAAGGGGCTTCTAATCCATCCAGGACCCTTGGTGCTATGAATGTTCGTTTCTGGCTCACTCGGTATGACCTAACAATCCTAGCAGAAAGGGAACTCTAGCTATTACACTGTTTTTCTCTGGCCAGCAAAATAACTATCAATCATGAAAATAGTCAAATTAGATTCTGCAACAAATCTAAAAAGTTCTAAATGTTCAGTCAAGTCATGTCAAAAAGCATGTTTGTCTTTTTCTTATTAAGTTGGACCATGCGCAAAAAGAAACATAAAATGTACTCACCGACCGAACGTGTGTCAATTCTTCTGTGCAATGTGTTTCTGTCGTCGCCACCTTAACTGACTGCGCATGGTGCTTCGCAGTACAGAAGAACTGACACAAAAACACAAGTTCGGTCGGTGAGTACATGATATGTTTCTTATTGCGCATGGTTGGATAAGCCGAAGAGATACAATTCGTGAATGATGGGAGAATTCTGTTCTTTAATGGAATTCAATACCATGATAACAAACTGAACGAGTTACACATGAACATGAAGAAAAATTGGTTGCGGCTGATATTGTACTAGACACGTAGCTGCCCAGGAGAGGGACTCACTATGGTAAGTAACAGGGGGCAGACAACAAGCACGCTGGATGGGTTGCAGCAATTACTAGGAATCAACGTAATAAGTCTAGTCAGACACAGCATATTTTAAAAACCCAAAATATATTAAAGTTTGGAGATTTCTAGACCCCAAAAATAGACTCATTGCTACATGATGTATGAAAATTAGAGGCATTATAGCTGTTGTTCAGTTGAACTGCAATATTTCGGAGAAAAGGTCAGGTTAGCACTCGCGTTGTCAAATTTTCTCTAAAGCAGCCCCCAAAAATATACCAATTTACACAAAGTAGCTTACACGTCAAAGGTATACTAGACAACATTTCCCAAAACCAAAAGGGTCTGACCCCCTTTCACCAATCAATAGCGAGTCCTTCTTGGGGTATTCGCATGCCTCAACAACAGACAGCTCACAATAACACTGACTTTTTCCAATTTCAAGCAGTCCCGTGAAATTTCAATGTTTCTACTTACTTCAGAATCAAAATTGGATTATTTTCAAACGACTTCGTTTCGTTTTCAGTGTGTGATATATATAAAATTTAAATTTCTATGGATGTAACTATACCCCTATTGCATGAGTAGCTTTTTCATTGTGATTTGCACAGTTTCGAAAACCTAAAAAGAATAAAAATAACGAATTAGGCTGGCTGTGTGCATAAAAACCAATTGCACTGAATGACCCTAACACATGCAGGAAAGTGTATCTAATCGAGATATTGAGCAATTCGATATTTCTGAGTTCGAGTTATCGAGTTTCAATCGAACAACGTTTAAGGTTACTGTACCACTTTAGTGACCACCCTCAGTGTTTTCTCTCCTGATTGTCACAGAGGCGACATAACACGAATAAACTATATATCATTCGATTCGTAATTAAACGGGGAGTATTCATGACCCAAAATAATGAAACGATTTTGCCCTTCGCCCGCAGGCCTCGTTTTGAGATTCATTCAAATGTTAAATTTAAACCTTACAATTTTTCTCAAAAATGAGACATAATTTGGCCCCCTATGCTTATTCTCTCTGTCTACAAAATTTTAGCCAATTACGTTAAGCCATTGGGTACAGGGAACCGTATAAATATTCACTGGTTGCGTAAAATTTGATTTTGAGAAAAGGGCTGAACTAGTTTCTTAGCATAAAAATCAACTGTTGTCAATGATTGACTTTAATCTAACCACAAGGTTAAACAAAGTAATCCCTTATGTATTTAGCACAGAGTTCATAATGATGTAATGGATATCAGACCGCAAAACCTATTCAACAGGAAATCAAGGGCACTTGAAACCTTTAACCTTTGGTCATTAGATTGTTCGCCTGACGTAAACAGCAGTTCCTTAACTAGGAATACGTTGCTTCTAATTGCTTATAATTCACTGAAAAAAGGCAAAAAAGGAAAATTCCTCGAAATTGTCAAAAATTGTAGGTAGATGTGTGTGCTGTCCAAATATAAAAAAATCCCAAAAATTGATCGGATGAAATATTTTATCTTCCTAAAGGGGTAAAGTAACCTTAAAAATCATGAACATTGAAATCATGACATTTCCTTTTTGACGATTCTATTCATTACTGTTGTGGGTGAAAAGTGATCGATAAAGATCCAAAACGACGTTTTTTGAGTCATACTCATAAATTATCGTATTTGTGACAAATACTGTCCATTTGACCACCGGATAACTTGAATTCTCAATGGAGGCGATAAAAGATTGCTCGAGTATGAGATGTTTAAGTTTGGAGGTTTTCCTGTCCTCAAGTTATAGAAAGGGGAATTTTACATTCTGTTTGACATATGATGGAGCAGTAGAATATATTCTAAAGAAAATATGAATAACAGATATACAAAGATATTATCATCTCTGTTCAATGTACAATTAGTATATTTTAAATAGTTATATTATGAATAACAGATGTTTGTTAAATTTTTGATAACTAGAGCACGTAATGGACACATTGAAACAAAGTAATAATGAAGTATACAGTACTAACCTCGTCTGGTGACTGAGCAGCACTGATTTTTCGAACCAATCCTTGTTTTTCATAATGTTCTATTATTGGCATTGTTTGATTGTAATAAGTTTTGAATCTAGGTAAGAAATTTGGTAATTACCAAGAAGTCGGAGAGTAGAGTAGAGTTAACAGCTTAGGCCAAACCCCAAAAGCTATGGTTTGGAGTAGGAGGCAAATTTGGACTTTCAAGATTAATATTCCAACTCTTGATGTACCAATATTTTTTTTTTTTTTTTTTTTTTTTTTAAATAATTATCAATCATGAAAATAGTCAAATTAGATTCTGCAACAAATCTAAAAAGTTCTAAATGTTCAGTCAAGTCATGTCAAAAAAAGCATGTTTGTCTTTTTCTTATTAAGTTGGACCATGCGCAAAAAGAAACATAAAATGTACTCACCGACCGAACGTGTGTCAATTCTTCTGTGCAATGTGTTTCTGTCGTCGCCACCTTAACTGACTGCGCATGGTGCTTCGCAGTACAGAAGAACTGACACAAAAACACAAGTTCGGTCGGTGAGTACATGATATGTTTCTTACTGTGCATGGTTTGTGAATGATGGGAGAATTCTGTTCTTTAATGGACTTAAATACTATGATAACAAACTGAACGAGTTACACATGAACATGAAGAAAAATTGGTTGCGGCTGATATTGTACTAGACACGTAGCTGCCCAGGAGAGGGACTCGCTATGGTAAGTAACAGGGGGCAGACAACAAGCACGCTGGATGGGTTGCAGCAATTACTAGGAATCAACGTAATAAATCTAGTCAGACACAGCATATTTTTAAAACCCAAAATATATTAAAGTTTGGAGATTTCTTGACCCCAAAAAAAGACTCATTGCTACATGATGTATGAAAATTAGAGGCATTATAGCTATTGTTCAGTTGAACTGCAATATTTCGGAGAAAAGGTCAGGTTAGCACTCGCGTTGTCAAATTTTCTCTAAAGCAGCCCCCAAAAATATACCAATTTACACAAAGTAGCTTACACAAAGGTATACTAGACAATGTTTCCCAAAACCAAAAGGGTCTGGCCCCCTTTCATCTATCAATAGGGAGTCCCTTTTGGGGGTATTCGCATGCCTCAATAACAGACAGCTCACAAAAACATTGATTTTTCCAATTTCAAGCACAAGACATTTCAATGTTTCTACTTACTTCAGAATCTAAATTGGATTATTTTCAAACGACTTCGTTTCGTTTTCAGTGTGTGATTTATATAAAATTTAAATTTCTATGGATGTAACTATACCCCTATTGCATGAGTAGCTTTTTCATTGTGATTTGTACAGCTTCGAAAACCTAAAAAAGAATAAAATAACAAATTAGGCTGGCTGTGTGCATAAAAACCAACTGCACTGAATGACCCTAACACATGCAGAAAAGTGTATTTAATCGAGATATTGAGCAATTCGATATATCGAATAACGTTTAAGGTTGCTGTACCACTTTAGTGACCACTCTCGGTGTTTTCTCTCTTGATTGTCACAGACGCGACATAACACGAATAAACTATATATCATTCGATTCGTCATTAAATGGGGAGTATTCACGAGCCAAAAAGAATACAAATACCCAAGACCTGTGCGCTATAAATAAAAACGCTAAAATTGGACCTTCCCCCCTTCTACAACCTCCCTGTACCTCAAATATGTTTCATGTAAACCTTGATGAGATTTTCGCTTTCTCAACACATTAATCTAGTAACAAGTGGCTCAGATTTCCTTTGCGTGTCTTAGCTCAAGAATGAATAATGAAACGATTTTGCCCTTCGCCCCCAGGCCTCGTTTTGAGATTCATCAAAAATGAGACATAATTTGGCCCCCCTACGCTTATTCTCTTTGTCTACCAAATTTTAGCCAACTATTTTAAGCCATTGGGTACAGGGAACCGTATGAATACTCACTGGTTGCGTAAAATTTGATTTTGAGAAAAGGGCTGAAATAGTTTCTTGGCATAAAAATCCACTGTTGTCAATGATTGACTTCAAAGCGAATAACCTGAGTTAAAAGATGAGATCTCATAGATTTATAAATAGCCTATTGTTTTTTATAATCCAGCTTGTGGCGAATGAAAGTAATGCTAAAGAAAACAACAGAGGGATTATGTATTTATAGACAAGCAATATCTTAGGTCATTCACTTTAATCTAGCCACAGGGTTAAACAAAGTGATCCTTCATGTATTTAGCACAGAGTGCATAATGATGTAATGGATATCAGACCGCAAAACCTATTCAACAGGAAATCAAGGGCACTTGAAACCTTTAACCTTTTTTGGTCATTAAATTATTCCCCTAATTTAAACAGCAGTTTCATAACTAGGAATACGTTGCTCCTAATTGCTTATAATTCACTGAAAAAAAAAGGAAAATTCCTTGAAATTGTCAAAAATTGTAGGTAAGATGTGTGTGCTATCCAGATATAAAAAAAACCAAAATTGATCGGATAAAATATTTTATCTTCCTAAGGGGTACAGTAACCTTAAAAATCATGAAAATTTAAATCATGAGATCGATAAAGATCCAAAACAACATTTTTTGAGTCATACTCATAAATTATCGTATTTGTGACAAATACTGTCCATTTGACCACCGGATAACTTGGATTCTCAATGGAGGCGATAAAAGATTGCTCGAGTATGAGATGTTTAAGTTTGGAGGTTTTCCAGTTCTCAAGTTATAGAAAGGGGAATTTTACATTCTGTTTGACATATGATGGAGCAGTAAAATATATTATAAAGACTAGATATAACAACAGTCAGCGAGTGCTGCCGAGAAGTAATTGTACCAAATGCGACTGTAGCGAGGTCAATTTTATAGAAATTAATTGAATGATTATCGCTAAGGAAACGTGTATTATGTTTGAATTTACAGTTGGGTAATGGTTCAAAAGGTAAANTGGGTACAGGGAACCGTATAAATATTCACTGGTTGCGTAAAATTTGATTTTGAGAAAAGGGCTGAACTAGTTTCTTAGCATAAAAATCAACTGTTGTCAATGATTGACTTTAATCTAACCACAAGGTTAAACAAAGTAATCCCTTATGTATTTAGCACAGAGTTCATAATGATGTAATGGATATCAGACCGCAAAACCTATTCAACAGGAAATCAAGGGCACTTGAAACCTTTAACCTTTGGTCATTAGATTGTTCGCCTGACGTAAACAGCAGTTCCTTAACTAGGAATACGTTGCTTCTAATTGCTTATAATTCACTGAAAAAAGGCAAAAAAGGAAAATTCCTCGAAATTGTCAAAAATTGTAGGTAGATGTGTGTGCTGTCCAAATATAAAAAAATCCCAAAAATTGATCGGATGAAATATTTTATCTTCCTAAAGGGGTAAAGTAACCTTAAAAATCATGAACATTGAAATCATGACATTTCCTTTTTGACGATTCTATTCATTACTGTTGTGGGTGAAAAGTGATCGATAAAGATCCAAAACGACGTTTTTTGAGTCATACTCATAAATTATCGTATTTGTGACAAATACTGTCCATTTGACCACCGGATAACTTGGATTCTCAATGGAGGCGATAAAAGATTGCTCGAGTATGAGATGTTTAAGTTTGGAGGTTTTCCAGTTCTCAAGTTATAGAAAGGGGAATTTTACATTCTGTTTGACATATGATGGAGCAGTAAAATATATTATAAAGACTAGATATAACAACAGTCAGCGAGTGCTGCCGAGAAGTAATTGTACCAAATGCGACTGTAGCGAGGTCAATTTTATAGAAATTAATTGAATGATTATCGCTAAGGAAACGTGTATTATGTTTGAATTTACAGTTGGGTAATGGTTCAAAAGGTAAATGATTTAGAATATTGAGTTACTCTCCGCCGCCGGTTTCTAGTTCCCGAGTCCAAGGCTCTTGGTTCAGTAGTTCTGTAGTCCATGGTTCCGTGGTCCGTAATATTGAGTTCTGCATTGTCAGAAATAAACCTTTGTCGTCCATTGACGTAGTTGAGTAGTTAAGTAGGTAGGAAGAACTCATTATCTTTTGTTGGGGAAGTTGTTGCTTGTTGGATAAATGCTCACAAGCCGCGAGCCCGCGAACCGCAGCCGTGAGCTGGTCCGTCTACATAGCCAAACGGCAGACAGACAGACGGCAGGCAGGCAGGCAGGCTAATTTCGCTCGCTGATTGAAGAAGAATAGTAAGGCTGTCTTCGACAGCAAAAATATGAATAACAGATGTTTGTTAAATTTTTGATAACTAGAACACGTAATGGACACATTGAAACAAAGTAATAATGAACTATACAGTACTAACCTCGTCTGGTGACTGAGCAGCACTGATTTTTCGAACCAATCCTTGTTTTTCATAATGTTCTATTATTGGCATTGTTTGATTGTAATAAGTTTTGAATCTAGGTAAGAAATTTGGTAATTACCAAGTAGTCGGAGAGTAGAAAACAAACGCTAAAAACTCCATTCTATATCAACGAAAATATTGTTTTTACTCCAAATCTTTATTTATATTAGTTATATGAAAACTTATTGGTACGCAATATGACAGGCAGGTTTCAAAAGTGTAAACTGAGTTAGAGAATTGTATTGTTAGTAGATAATTTCGTGAGTTGGAAAAGGCAAAATTTTTCGAATTAATTTTCGTGAATCGGTCAAAATGGGAAATTTCCCGGGAATAAACTTTAGCAAATTTAACATTTTAAAAAATTTCGCAGAATAAACTTTTGTTAATATCGGCCAAAGCGCGAAAATTTTCCTGCAAAAGTATCTTCCCTTAAAGCAGTGTAACTGTATATATTTTGATCTATTTGCAAGACCTTACCTTTTCCGCAGGCTTTCTTCATTATCATCAGTTCTACCACTAGATAATGAACGTTTCAATATTCTTTTTACACAAATCTGTTGAAAGAATATGATACTTTCTAACTGAAGTATTCTTGGCAGCTTAAGAAGGTGTTCACATGATTAAATTCGAACACGGAGAAAAGAACTTCGATGGTAAATAAACTCGTTGCAATCTCCTCAACAATTTGATGCTAAAAAGAAACAAGCCTACACCTTACGAATCGGTTCCATCCCCGCAGTAGCCTTGCTGCATAGAGTAGCATCCTTTTCAATCACACAACCAGGGACGTAGGAAGCATCTCAAACTTGGAGGGGCACGACACTTCGAGGGCACTTTTTCCATTAAGCTAAAGGGGCATTTCCTGAAAACAAAAACGGCACTTCTTTGTTTATTTCAAAATCTTGGGGGGGGCACGTGCCCCCAATGCCCCCCCGGTTCCTACGTCTCTGCACACAACTGATGTTGGTTTACTGATCTCGACATCTCAACAGATATTGCAAGCTTCTGAGTCAACTAGTTTACTTTTGTGACTACTGCCGAAATGAGAATATCAGAACTGAGAAGAGATAAATTACTGGCCAAAGGTGAACTGACCTCCACAAAGAAACACAAATAATTTTGCAACAGTTTCCTCTGAAATGATACGTAGTGTGGAGAACAATAGACTGATTACAAGTTTTGTAGTTATCGCTATTTATAGACTGATGGAAGCTCAAAGTTTGAGCAAAAATGTTGTTGTTGTCATTGTTGTGATAACTGGGAATATCTTTTGAGTCTGGGTAAAGGCTAACAACTTACCTCTTCTGGACAATCAAAAAATAAGACACCACGTAGATCTACTTTCTCAGACATAATTTTTGTCCAGCCTGCAAGATTATTTTCATTTCTTGGGAAACCATCAACTAAAAACTTCTTTGTTGAACTTCTCTGCATTGCCTGTGATAGATGCAAACGTTTGAGAATGTAAAATTGATAGGAAATTCCAGTAAAGTCCAATCAATCGTACAGTATGTAGAAATTATCTTAGATGTTAGCATTGGAGTTTCCACCAAAGATTCTTATAAGAAATATGAAGAATTCATACAGATCTTGAAAACTTGAGACAAAAAATATGCACAAGGCTGGTAATCAAATATTATGTGTTTTTCAGTTCATAGATCTCAAGGTTCTGAAATGTATTTCTCAGGTGGATTACAAACACTTTGGCACAAGATCAGACAGGCACATCTTGCACAAAAAGCGTTTGAGTCTTTACTCTTAGGCAACATCACAAGAGAATTGACATTCCAAAAGAGGACCCCTTTGAAAGCTTGTGACTTCTTACAGTGTATAAACCAAGTGCATAGAATCATAAGCAGTAATACTGTAGGTTGGAATGAATGTATAAAAAAAGAAATTCAATGTTTTTTGCTTTGTCTGAAACTTTTCTAAAAAATGTCCATATCCAAAAATTTTTTGCCAGAAAATATTTTGTCTGAACTTTAGTTACCAAAAATTTTTGGAGCTTATTGTACTGCATTTAATTTTTCAACCACCATCAATTTTTCTATAATTGTTGCAATCTGCTTCATGTTTGGGAAGGCAAAGTTTCAGCTTCTCTATATGGACTAACCTTATCTAAAAGCCCAACTGTTATTTCAACTGGAACTATTTTCCCCTCTCTGATACAAGTATCAATGAGATCTCCATGTACTGAGCCACTTTTCTGTTCTTCTCTCAGAAGTTCACCAGCTGACAAATGGACAAAACCAAATTGCTGGTTGGAAAATAAAAGAAAGCAAAATCAGTTTCATCAATGAATAAAATATCAATGAGATATGAAACTTAAACAATTTTCAATGCAGTTTAACACTATAAATTGGTAACAGATGGATGCATTTAATCATACTGCAACTCAACCAATTTCTGATGTCAAGAAACATTGCAAGCCATCTGCAAAGTAAATCACCACCCAATATCCATGGTATCATCTTACTTATAACTTGAATTTTTGACAGCATGTGGCAATAATTGATGTAGGCTTAGGACTGAGACAGGGGACTGAACCCCCAACGTTGGAAAAATTGCAAAAATCAGTCATTATCAGGCAGAAATCCACCTTGGGCACAATTTTTGTACACAATGGATTTTTTGTAGGGCAACCCCCCAAATTTTATCTTCCACTACGCCCATGTAGACAAGAAACAATAGGGAGCCATCCAAGACACAAGCCTTGCAGTATCCCAATTTTATCTTGCAAGATGCTTGGTTTCAAACTGACAATTCACTCTCACCTACACTTAAACCTATTTTGTCTTGTCTACCATTCGCTCTTATGTGAGCAGTTGATATTTATGATATTTCCTTGGGGCATTCCTAAAAAATTGAAAGAGGATGCTATTTTATGTCGTTGGATTGAAATTTGGTAAAATTTGGTTGCTGTAAGTTTGATTATTTCGTTTAACTTTAAGCAATTAATTGCAGTTAACTTTTTGGGTTCATTGCAGACTGAACTCTGGCTTGTCCCGTTTATTTTGATGGATTTCAAATGAACAGCCCATTATTTCTTGGAGCAGAAGTCTCCTCAAATGAGCATACCCAACCTTGTCTCAAAAGATTTCACTGAGTAGACCATTTCTCCCTGGTCCTGGGCTGAGGGTTTTAACCTAAATTTGTAGGGTGGTGTGCCCACCAGGTGTGCAGAGTATGGCACTCCCACACCGGAGATTTTCAATAGGCCATTCAAATTAGACAACAAAAGAAATTTCTCTTTGCACACTGGAGATCTCTTCGAAAAATGCCATATTCTGCAGGCTGGGTGCCCGTGACAACATTGTTTCTACCTGGCTCCAGAATTTTTCCCTCCAAACAATACCCTATTCTAGAAAAAATCAGTCAAAAGTATACTCCAAAATACACAAATTGGACTGAATAACAACCCGATTGGACAAAATTCCCCTTTCTGCCTTTTGACATATTTTGACAACCAGCTAGAGTATGGCATTGCCTTCTCTTTTTGATAGCCCCTCCCTCTAGCAAAAATATGTGAAAACAATTCCTGAAAAAACAGCACATGCCCGCCCTCGCAAAAATATACTAAGTACCTCCCCCCCTTCTGCCTCTGCCTCTCCCTCCGGAGGCCTCCTGAGCAGTTCCTCGTGAATGAATGAATGTGAAATTTCTCGTTCTCGCACAAATACAGTGAAAACGGCTTTGTTAAAATCTGCACTCCATGAAATGAAAGAATTATAATCCAAAAAGCAACACGTCACCAAAAAGTTGCAGTGATTTGAATGAAAGATCGGAGGACCTTATGCATGATGTGAAGAAGTATCTGTTTGTTGTGTATTGTGTGATCAAACATCAAAGGATATGCTGATTACCATCTCAATACTACCTGAACAATTTTCTCACACTGTGTTCCTTTTCCAGCTCCTGGGCCTCCAAGGACGAATAGAACGATCGGCTTAGCCATATTACCGCTGAAGTGACGTATTGCACGACCTAACTGCCATGTAACACTGAACATGTTTGCTTTCGTTTCTAACCGGCTAATGTAATCAGAGTAACAGGCAAATTCGCTTAATTTCACGAGGTTTGATCATCGAGAACCTTGAGTGGCGAGCTTTGCGGTTTTTGCGAACAAACAGGATTTGTTCGAAATGTGATTTGAGATTTTGGCGCTGCGGAGATAGCCTCATTCTTGGCTATGATCTTTGTTCAGCTAAAATTCAAAACAACCTCCGAAGCAGAAAGTGAAATAAGTTACAGAAATAGTTACAATGAACTTGTGAAAGCTTTTATTCTTAAAATTCTTTCTTGACAGTCATTTTGCTGCGAATTCTGTAAACTGGGGAAAGTTTGTTTTTTGAACTGACAACTCATTTGTTGATATTTTTGGTAACTGCGATAATTGCCTCCTTCTGGATGATAGACTCGAGGCCATGGAAAAATGGCGCAGAAATGAAAACAAGCGGCCTGCAAATTCAGCAAGAAGATGTGTTGAAATGATGTAGAAGTAGTGTAAATCCTTTGATAAAAAGCAGAAGAATGTTGATGATCATGGCATGAACTGAAAGGCAGACGATTAGATTGATGCTTGAAGATGTACTTCCCAATCGGTTGCATCAAATGCCACAATGCCAATGCAAGAGAAAATGATGGTTGTGAGCCTCTCACGTCTTTGAAACTGAACAGAACCAAAAGTATCATCGTTGTGCTGTCGAAAAGTTGTGTATACTTGTGGAAAACAAAGGTAAAATGCCTGTTGTTTGTAGAATTAGTCATACAAAGATTCCTGACAGTGACAAGTGGGCCTCTTTTTAGGGGTCTAATATGTATGAGAGGAGTTACAGTTACACACTACACATGCAGAACTGCAACAAACTAATAAGTAAAATCCTTTTCTCAAATTAGATGTCACCTAAGATTTACGATGACGCAAAATTCCTTTACAAAACGTTTCTTCTTGTTATTCGCGGGCATTCGCAGATGGCATCTAATTTGAGACAGACTGTGTACCAACTTGCTGCAACTCAACTGTTTGAGGCTCACAGCTTACAAACTAGTGTTCAAGCCAGATTCCTCAGCTATTTTTGTCTTGGTGAGTTCAGAGACTTTTCAGGAAATTGTGATGCATTCAAACATAATTTTTGACAAATATTTTGAAATTTTTTGTGATTTTCAAATTGGTTGAAGTCAGGAACCCCAATACTTGCCTAGAGAGATGACAATACACCAGGTAAACAAAAGTTTTTATGGTGTTTTCTGTGAAAAATGTTTCTGTAATATGAGCAAAACATCAATATGAAATGAACTTCTTTTATCTCAATCATTCTATTGTATGCCACTCAAGTTCATTTCCTTCAAATTTAGTCCATTTGAGAAGAAAAACACACAATGTACCATATTTTGTTGCAATCATTTAATTTTCCAAGGTAGATTTTCTTCCATATTGAAATCCAGAGAACTGAAAATTACAACTACAGTATGCAGGTAATACTAATCAAGTAAAATTTATCTTGATAGAAATTGAGTCATCTTCCTCTTAGAACTTTTATGCAAGGGTACAGAGCATCATAGATTTAAATGTCATCATTGAACATTGCAATGACCTTTCTTTCAGACAAAAGAAAGGAATATTTTCTTGCTGGATATCTTGAACAAAAATGGAGAATACATTTATCGTTTGCAGAATGCAAGGTATTGAGCATCTATTCCTTTTTTATTCAGTTCAACCACTGTATCTTACTGACCTACAGTAACATCCATGCAGATTCAGCATTGTTATTGGTATTACTTGTTTTATTAAATCACAAATTGTTAGCGAGAGGAATCACTTCTATGTGCTCTCAAATTGTCCTTTATTGAAGAAAGTTACTCAAGTAAGTAGCAATTCAATTTTAATCTCTGTATCTTGTTACACAAGCCAGCAACAATGCCAGCCACCAAGAGCTGGGGAGGACACATGAAACTGGAGGTCTGAGGGCAAACCCCAGGAAAATTTTCAGGACCACACCCTTTTTTCCTTTGGAAAACACCCTTAGTTGTCCTCAAAATCCATGATTTTGCTGCTTAACCCCTCCTTTAACAATTTCTCTGCAGACTAGGACAAATTTGAAAGTCACCCGTAAAGAGAAATGGGAGGGGTGACTTCTTCATCTCGGTCTCCCTGTGGTGCCACAACAAACAAGAGCAAAACACAGTAAAATGTTCTCTTGTTGAAAGATGAGAGGTTGGATTCTTTCTTATCAAATGTGTGACTTTCAAGGAGATGTGCTAAAGGGCTTCTATTTTATATGATAGACTCTGGCAAGCATCTTTTGAACTTGAAATTTATATTACAATTATTATTGTATATATTATATCATTTTTCATATTTCTTAGTTCTAGACATGTTGAGCAACTTGAACCAGGTGGAATTCAAGAATGCAATCTGTCTTTGAGACTAAGATTCCAGTTGGAGGCCCAGATCACAAGGTATGGGATGATCATATTAGCAGTTTTAGCCAGATGCAATGAAATATTAAATCAATATTCGCAGTTACGAGAAAAAGATGATTTTAAAAAGTTTCGCTTCAACCAACATGCCTTGCATGTTCATCCTTTTTATGCTGGCTCAATGGTAGCATGCTTGACTGCCAATTTGAAGGTTTTGGTGCTTCAAGTCCGCACCTTGCTGAACCTGCTACAAAGAATGAGGAGAGTCGCCAACTCTCTGTAACTCCAGGCTAGAGGAATCACGAGGTGTGGTCACATTGAGAGGAATGACTAGGACGCTGCTTCGATAAGCTTTTGCTTCTGAGCATCCTAAAGTACCTTCGGATGCTAGGTAGAAATATGGAAAGAAAGGTGGCAGGTGCAAGGCATGCTGGGCAAGCAGATCCTCAAAAGTTGTCATTTGCTAAATTCAGCTTTTCACCAAGAAGAAAATATATTTTGGACCATCATGTTGGTCGTAAAACTGTATGGAAGTGATTTTTGGTACAAACTGTGTATAATCTTGGTGAAAAAGTTTTGGTATACTGTAGGTCAAACAATTGTTGCCGAAAATTCTACTCCTCGATTAATTGGCTTTATTTCCCTTAAATTTTCAGTTGTGCTGCTCGTTCAGAAGAATTATTAGTGTCTACGAAAGATGGTTGGTTGCATCGATTCAAATGGGAAGGCACCGTTAATGAAGAGCTGGCACTGAATGTAAGAAACATTCGCTTTTCTGCAGACCTCGAGACAACAACAGGTGAATTTACTTCCTCCTTGGAAATTCTCGAATCTACTTCCTTCCTGAAATGTCAACACCTGCTGTATAGAGCGAGAAGGGTTGCCAATTCTGTGTAATTCCAAGTTAAAGGAATAATGAGGTGTGGTCACATCAAGAGGAAGGACCAGGATACTGGTTCAATCCGCATAGCTTCTCAGTGTTCCTAAAACTACCTTTGAATGCTAAGGTAGAAACAAACAGCTGGTTTGAAGGATTTCTAAATTATTTATGTTTTTATTTACTGAGCATATGTTTGTGTGTATCAGACTAAAAGGCATGTGTTTAAATGCTTTTAATTTACTTTGCAATTTATGAAATTCATGCGTCGAGTAGTATTTAAAGTTGCACTTGAGATTC
>REGL01000071.1:403873-414825 GCA_004194395.1 Aurelia aurita complex sp. Pacific | reverse complement strand
ATGATATTGAGGGGAAATTCGTATACTAAACTCTATCTCACATTAGATGTATGGGGAGATATGTGATAATGCAAAATTGCTCGTGAAGTACTTTAGCTGTTTTATTTGCAGACAGTTTCGCCCAACGCCTAATGTGAGACAGACTTTAGTAACAAGCAGATAAATCATTAATTTTATCGTACCAAAATATCATTCTTACCTAATGATCGTTTATTTTCCGATGATGTCACATCAGTGTCTTCCTCCTTCACATTACCAAGCTGTGGTCCTGTTGGTCTTCCTGAGAAAGATGGCACATATCCTGTATTGTAAAAGTCATCATCGTCTGAAAACTCTTCGACATGGTCATCTTTATAGAGAAAACGAACTTCTTCATCGTCGTTAAATGTCACTTTTCTCTCAGCTTCTTTTTTTGGTGAGGATATCTTGCTTTCAGTCTTACTTAGAATGGATTTGGTCTTCCGTGCGGAGCTTTGGTCCTCTGCAGCGGCAGAATGTATCCCTGTTTCAGAAGGGATTGTATTCAGAATGCCATCATTGTCGTCGCTAAAGTTGACTGAGAGATCATCATCATCATCATCCTTGTTATGATGTTCGTTCTCCATTTTGTCGCTTTCAATGTTATGTTTGCTTTCATCAGCAGGAGCATTGTCGTTATTGCTGTTGTTTTTGTTGTCATCGACTTTGTTGTTATTGTTGTTGTTGTCGTCATTTAGATCTTCTATCTCGCCTACGTCAGATGCGTTGGATTCCCTGTCCCAACTATTATTGTCTTTGCCACCATTTTGAGAGGCAGATTTCTCGTCCTCTTCTTCGAAGTCTGATTCATAGCCGCCATTTTGGCCTTCTTCCTCTTTTTCGTCATTAGCTGGGTTCGCTTTGGCGCTGAAATGCAAATGATGTGTTGTGAAAAGTTGTCTCATCCATCAGATAACCAACAAAATGTAACAGTCTGCGAATGTTCATTCAAGTCATACTTTGTGACTTTGAGATTTCTGCTTTAAGGATCAAAATGGTTACAATATTTTCCATGTTATTGAAACAGCTGTATGAATTAATGAGGGTTTGTCTTTAAACAGCAACATAATATTGAAGCTTCCCATGTTTTTAACCACCCTAAATGGTCCAATCCACATCTCATTTCTTCTGTAAATATCTTTCATGAGGTAATTTTGTAATGTAGAATCAAACTTGTGCATTCGCAAAATCACCTGAAGAAAATGTGGTTATTTTGTCAGTTTTTTGTAAGCATGCGAAAATTTATATTTGTTTGCTATTCAACACGTTCCTGTAATTCTCCAATCTCGTATTGATGAGAAAATCCACAGTCAATTTCCCACAGAGCTCTTCCCATGAAGAATTTATATTCTGAGTTCATGACATTTCATTCAAGGCAACTCATCCCTAATTCTATCATCACCATTGTATCATTATCATTATCATTATCATTATCATTATATGATTAAAGTGCTTAACTATAATACAATATTCTACACACTTTACAAATTAAAACCTATTACAAAATATCATACGCTAATTTAAATAAATGAGTCTTCAATGACGATTTAAAACTTTCAATATTGTCAATAACACGAATTTCCAACGGAAGACTGTTTCAGAGAATAGCTGCAGCATAGGCAAAAGTTCGAGCACCTAATGTTTTGTTTTTATACCGAGGCACTTTTAGCAGCAACGCATTACTCGATCTGAGAGTTCTTTCAGGCATATATCTTCTCACCATGTCTCTAAAATACGCAGGTGCCTTTCCTATCAAGCACTTGAAGGTGAGCAGCATAATTTTGAACCATGTACGTTGCTTGACTGGTAGCCAGTGCTGATCAAATAAAGCTTTACTTATATGGTCAAATTTCGGTATTAGTACAATGTATTATACAATGAATAATAATGCTAAAATCTCTTACCTTTTATCCTTCTGTTGCTCGCAACCAGAATTCTTGAACTGCTCTTCAAGCTGTTGACACTTGATGGCCAAATGTTTCTTTTGTGTCGAAAGGACCTGCATATCTTCGTACGCCTGTTTGAGATCATTTTCGGTGCATTCTAAAAGCTCCTGGTTATCTTTTCTCTTTTCGAACTGTTCTTGATAAAATTCTTTCATTTCCTGATACTCTTCCTTCTCACTTTCTAATCCTTCGATCTTCTCTTCAAGCTCTCTAGCTGTGAACTGCAATTTGCGAATATCTGCACGGAATGTTCTGTTCTCTTCTTCCATCTCGTTGATAATTTCATCTTTGGCTTTTACTTCGGTCCTTTGTTGTTCTGCAATGTTTTTAAGTTCCTCCCAATTATCGTTTCGCATCTTGAAAACATTTCTTTCGTCTTGTTGTGTCTTGATTTCGATTTCTGCGTCCTCAAGATTCTGTTTAACTTTAGACAGCTCATCATGAAGCTCTTTTATTTGATCCTCAAGTTCTTTCTGCAGTTTATCACCAGCATCAACTTTCTTCTTCATTTCATAGTTATGATCCTGTATCTTTCTTTCACGTGTTTTCATATTTGTCAAACTTTCTTGAAGCTCTTTTATTTCTTCCTGCAATTCTTCACAGTCATCAGCTATATTTTGCGATGATTTAGAGTCACCGTCACGCTTTCCTAATTTCTTTCTGAACTTGTTATTCTCTGCTTTCAGCGCATTGAATTCTTCGGTCCACATGTCCATAACTGCCCTCAAGTATGCTGAATCTTGCTCATACTGGAGTCGATCTTGTTCACTTTTAGCTAGCAGCTGCTCAGTCTCTTTAATACTCGCGGCGCTTTCCTGAATTACTGCCTCTTTTTCAGCTATCACTGCATCGCATTCAGTCACTCTTTGATCAAGATCGTTTTGAGCTGCCCTGCTTTCATTAAATTGTGCCTCCAACACAAGTTGCTCTTTGATAGACTGTTGCCATTTCTTCTCTGCTTCCTGCAATTTGTTTATCAGAGAGTTTCGATTTGCTTCAAATGTTTCCTCTTGCTCCTTGAGCTGTTTCTTTGAGCTTTGAGTCATATTTTGTAATTCTTGTTTGTCGCTCTCCAAGTCATTTATTTTTGCCTCAAGAGTTGCCAATTGTTCGCCCTCGTTCTGCAAACTTTGCTTTTGGACCTCTGTTGTCTGCTTTCGTTCCTCACTTAGATGTAACTCGAGCTCTGCAACGCAGCGCCGTAGTTGGTTTTCTTCTGCTTTCATAAAGACAACCTTTCGTTCAAGCTCTAAGACCTCTTTCTCAAACTTTTCTTGCTGTGTTTCCGTATAATTCTCTGCCTCTTTGAGACTATATCTTAGCTCTTTGATTTCATTTTTCAATGTTGTATTTTTGGCAGTAAGCTCTTTCTCCTGAGCACTCATTCGATCAACCAAGTTTTTCAAGTCTTGCAGCTGTACATTAAATGCATCATCATTTGCTGTGACTTTTGACTCAGTTTCTTGAAGATTGGCCTTCAAATCAGTAATCTCACTTTGAAGTATCTCATTCTCTTCTTTGAGCTCTGTGAAAGTGTATTCTTGTCCTTGAATTTCTGCGATTGCTGAATCTTTAGCTTGAAGGTCTGCCTCTAGTTCAGAAGCTTGTCTTTTCAAAACTTCAACATTGCTTCTCGATTGTTTAAGTTCTTCAATCATGGTATCATCCTTAAGCAATTGGGATTTCAGCTCTGCATTCTTCTCTTTAAGTTCTGTCAGTTCAGCTTCACTTGCAAGGATTTTAGCAGTAGCCTCCTCATTTTGTGTTATCAAAATATCGAAGCCCGAAGAACGATCCTGCAATGCTGCATTCTGTTTGTTGATTTCATCTATGTTTTCAGTAAGTCCTTGGCATCTTGCTTCCAGCTCTGCTTTCTCATTTTCAAACTGTTTGATTTTAGCCTCACTTGCAAGAATTTTAGCTGCAGCCTCTTTGTTTTGTGCAGTCAAAATATCGAAGCGCGAAGATCGATCCTGCAATGCTGCGTTCTGTTTGTTGATTTCATCTATGTTTTCAGTAAGTCCTTGGCATCTTGCTTCCAGCTCTGCTTTCTCATTTTCAAACTGTTTGATTTTAGCCTCACTTGCAAGAATTTTAGCTGCAGCCTCTTTGTTTTGTGCTGTCAAAATATCGAAGCGCGAAGATCGATCCTGCAATGCTGCGTTCTGTTTGTTGATTTCATCTATGTTTTCAGTAAGTCCTTGGCATCTTGCTTCCAGCTCTGCTTTCTCATTTTCAAACTGTTTGATTTTAGCCTCACTTGCAAGGATTTTAGCAGTAGCCTCCTCATTTTGTGCTGTCAAAATATCGAAGCGCGAAGAACGATCCTGCAATGCTGCGTTCTGTTTGTTGATGTCATCTATGTTTTCAATAAGTTCTTGGCATCTTGCTTCCAGCTCTGCTTTCTCATTTTCAAACTGTTTGATTTTAGCCTCACTTGCAAGAATTTTAGCTGCATCCTCTTCGTTTTGTGCAGTCAAAATATCGAAGCGTGAAGAGCGATCCTGCAATGCTGCGTTCTGTTTGTTGATTTCATCTATGTTTTCAATAAGTTCTTGGCATCTTGCTTCCAGCTCTGCTTTCTCACTTTCGAACTGTCTTATTTTAGCCTCGCATGCTTGATGTTCAAGGGCAGCCTCTTCATTTTGTCCAGAGATGTATTTAAAGTCCTTACAACTGCTGTTTAAAACTGCATTCTGTTTGGTAACTTCATCAAGCTTTGCAGTCAACTCTTGCAATTTTGCTGCCTGATCTGCATTTTCATCTTCAGACTGTTTCATTTTAGCTTTACATGCTTGATATTGAAGAGCAGCCTCCTCGTTCTCTAAAGCCATATCTTCAAAGTGTTTGCAATTGCTCTTTAAAGCTGCATTCTGTTTACTGATAACATCAAGCTTTACAGTCAACTGTTGCAAGTTTGCTGCTTGCTCCGCACTTTCATTTTCAAACTGCTTTATTTTAGCCTTGCATCCTTGATGTTGAAGAGCACCCTCTTCATTTTTCCTAGCAATGTCTTCCAAGCGGTTACAACTATCTTGCAACGCTGCATTGTGTTTGTTGATTTCATCAAGCTGTTCGGTTAATTCCTGCAACTTTGCTGCCTGCTCTTCATTCTCATCTTGGTATCGTTTATTTCTAGCCTCACATGTTTGATGTTCAAGAGCAGTCTCTTCCTTTTCTTGAACCTCGACTTGCAAATATGTATAACTATCCTTTAGAGCTGCATTCTGTTCGTTGATTTCATCAAGCTGTTCGTATAATCCTTGCAATTTTGCTGCCAGCTTTGCGTTCTCTTCCTCAACCTGTTTATTTCTAGCCTCACTTGCTTGGCGTTCAAGGGCAGCATCTTCCTTCCGCTTAGCGATAGCTTCCAACTGTTTACAACTGTCCTGTAAAGCTGCCTTCTGTCCCATGATCTGATCAACCTTTTCAGCCAGAACATGGCGTTCTTCTTCGGATATTTCTTGCAAACGTTGCATCTTTTGAGTAAGCTGATCCTGGATAGCTCGCTTCTCTTCATAATGGTTGTTTTCTTGCATCTGTAGCTCATGAGTGAGATCACTGTTTTGCCTTTTTAACTGAGCAACCTTGGATTCTCTTTCAAAGATATTTGCTTCCACCTTGTGAAGGTCTGCTTCGAACTTCATTCTCATGCCACTGATGTCTTGTTCACAATCACTTTGACAGCGAAGCGAGGCTTGCAAATCTTTTATCTTTGCATCCAAATTGTCAATCTCAAGTTCCTTCTCCTCCAGCTTCTTCTCGAGCTCAAATTTCTCATTCTTGACTGCCAAACTTTCCTGATCATTGGATTTGCGTTTCTGGAACTTTCTCAGCTCTCTCTCCGTTTGGCTAATGGTTTCGAGCAATTCTTGATTGGTTGCTTGAAGACTTGTGAGATTTTTCTTCTTTTTCTTTAACTCTGTTTTGAGTGACTCTTTCTCTTGAAGAAGGCGATCGATATCTTGTTGTCTGTACGACTCACTCTTTGACAGGGCAGATCGAACTTCCTTTAGTTCTTCAACTTTCCTTTGCATTCGAACCTTGAATTCATTGTTTTCCTCTTCGAGTTGCTTACCATATTGACGATATTGCTCAATCTCTTGGACGAGTTCAGCTCTCTCTTTGTCAAAGTTCTTTCTTGCATTTTCCTCACTTTCGAGAATTCTTGCTTCTAATGCCTCACCAAAGTTATTTTCCATGACTTCCTTGTATTCTTCAATGAGATCTTGACGTTCATCTTGCAAGCGTTCATTGTCTTGTTTGGATTGTCTCAGCTTATTTCTTATGCCTTCATTTTCACTGAGTAATTCATCAAGTTCTGCTTGGATATCTTCATGATCTTGCTTTGCCTCATCCTTCAGGCGTTTTTCGATTCCAAGTTCTGTCTGAAAACGTCTGATTTTCGTCTCCAAATCAAGTATGATATCTTTGTCACTCTCTTTGGTTTTTGCAGCCTAGAAATAAAAATGTTCTTCCAAAATTTCGTCCAAAAACAGAGTAGAAGTTTGAATTTGACTGATTTTAAAATGCACATTAAAATGCCATTTTTCAAAATGCACAAGCGCAGTGGCTGATCACACGTAGAAACCGTGGACCATGGCCTAGAATTGACTAATTAAATGCAGCAGAAATATGATGTTTAAATCAAGTCCTTTTTCTCCCGTTTGATACGACAGAGCTGGTGGACTTCTGCCGTTTTATCTATCTACAGGTGATTTAAATATTGTTTTTATGTCGAATTTAATTGAAGTTTTTCGCAACATCTATTGAATTCGATACGACGAAGAGACGATGTTTAAATTGGGCCTTATTATGACTTTGAATTCGTAACTTTGGACGGATCTATCGGATGAGGTAGGGAAAAATTCTCACTTTTGAAAATTCATAGCGCCAACATTACTTTGTAGATTGGAATGAATTGGATTTTGCTTGATAGCCCTGAAATTTAAAGGCAGTGTGTCCATGTAAGTACATCCGCGTAAACACTCTTGTCGAAATATGCTGACATGATTCTGACGAAGAGCCTCGAAGAGTGCGCAGTGATGTACAGAATGTAACTGATCACATGCGAACCAAAATTTCAGCTTCGAAAGCGCAACTGCGATTAAGTCATTAGTCTGCTTAGATAATTCCTTGTCTCGACGTGAACTCTATTACCAAAATGATCAAATGAAATATCACATTAAGTTGGCATGGCTCCCGCAAAGCTGCTGTACTTACATGGACACATTACCTCTATAATATGCTGTGATTTTTCTCGCGCGCGTTGTTATGAGCACTAAAATTATGTAAATTCGACTTTACGAAAACTTCATGGTTGCAAAATGCCTGACAAAAATCTAAATGACATCGTTCAAATCCGTCAAATACTCTTGGTGCCATCAATTTTGAAAACGGATTTTTTTTCTGGCTTACCCAGTATCATTGATAACTTGAAAAATGTAGTCAACTTTCCAAGCTTTTAGAGCAGTGAAATGTTGAGATTGAGTTACTTACAGATCTTTGCTGCTCCAATTCTTCATGCAGATTGTATATATGCTGCTTCTGTGAATTGAGAAGGCCTTCAAATTCTGTTTCCATGTGGAGTCGTCGCTCTTTCTCACGGTCAGCAAGATCTATGATACAGAAATTTTCAAATGCTGATATTTTGTAATTCTAAATTTTTCATGAAGATTTAGGGATTTAGCTTATTGTTAAATGCTGATTCGTACAAAGTTCAAAAGTAAACAGGAATAATTACTTCTGAAATATAAATGTTTGTGATTGATAAAAGTTTGGTGTTTGGTTAATGATTGTCTTTTTTGTCGACAGTGCAAGAATGAGATAATTTTTGTAATGCAAAGAGACTAATTCCTAAATCAGCATTTTAAATATGTAACATCCTCTTTCCTGAGAAATTTACGTGAATGGTCTTGAAAAAATTGCGTATTATTCCTGTACTTTAGAATCTCTGTTGGTGAGTGCCATTACCTTTATGTACGAAGTGATTTAGGAAATCTTTGTATTATGAAAGGGTTATGAGACCTGAAAGTAGTTTACTTTGCACAGTAGAATTAGATTTCGATCGTAGCATTACTTTAACTTAAATAAAGCTTACCTCTGCCTTGATTCACTTCATTTCTGGCTTTTTTCAAATCTCTTTTGGCATTTTGAAGTTGATCTTCTAGCTGACGTTCTCTGGTTTGTGACTGGATCAGATCTGTTTCTGATTTATCCAGTTGATCTCGTAATGACGTTATTGTCCTCTTGTTGGTGTCGATGTCATTTCGAGCTTGTTCCAATCTGAAAAAATTATTACAATTTGCATGTAAAGCAAGTTAAAAAAGGTCCTACAGTAGCTAAAGGATCATTTTATTTTGTACTGAGGAAGAGATTGATTGGTATAAACCGCTTGAATTTCTTTTTAATTTTCTTCTACCGAGGCTGACAAGCTTTATTTTCTTCATGCAGTAATTTTTTCTGTTTATTTCTTTTCATGGTATTTTTGGTAGTTGGCTTGATCGTATATATTTTTAGATTTATGTCTTGTGTAAAAAAAAATGCGTATCATGATAGCAAGACTATGATAGTCAATTTTGCTGCATTGATAGTTAATAAACTAGAAAAGGAACTCAACTTAGCTAAACAAAGACAAAGAAAATAAATTTAGCAAGGAAAATAAAGATGGATAAAAGATTGACTGCATAAAAGTTTATAGTAAAATGATCTCTTCCTTCCTAAGATTTTGAGGTTTAGAATAAAATATTTTGCTTAATATAAGGTAGTCTATTTTTCTGCTCATTGCATTACCACTAATCGTTATTCCCTGAAAAACTGAAGTAATCAATTTGGCTGAGGAAGGAATTTTGGAAGATGAAGAATGCACTGCATAAAAGGTGCAAATATACAAAATTCCCCCATGCTCATGTTTTAAGGGTTGACTGACTGTCAGAGACGTTTCTTTGTAAGGAAGTTCGTCCCACTGATAATGATCATTTCCTGAAAAACTGAATAACTTACTTTGATTGGAACGATTTTCTTTCATATGCTTCGGTATCTGATGAGGTATTAGCAAGGAATTGCTCCAACGTGGCATGATGCGCTTGCATCCGATCTTGTCCCGAAGTGAATCTTGTCTTGAGCTTATCCAGCTTGGGATATGATGCTCTGTTTGGCAAAGCTGGTATGAAACTCTTTCGTAGAAGGGATCCTGAAAGTAAGATATCTTTGTATACAAAACTCGTTCGTGATTAAGTCAAATAATAATCATTTTAGAGTCAAGAATGTTAAAATGAGGTTCCCAATTATGTATAATAAGCCTCGTCTTCTAGATTGCGAAATACTGTTCAAAATGGAATAGAAACTAAAGTTTTACATCTGATGTTTCAACTATTACTCGTACCACATTTTGTAACCCTTTCAACAGTATTTTCGTCGAGTTTTATCTGATTTTGGCATTACAATTTGTGAACATGATGGTCCTAACTTGTTCAACTTTCCTAGTGACCTTTCGTTTGTTTTCAAATCATTCGGTGTTGTTGCTGATTGACAAGAAAGTCTTTACTGTTATGAAGCATTTCTGAACATTCTCATTCTCAAAAAGACGAAAATACTTAGAATTTTGTTCGTTACAATGATATTTAGGGTAAACTTTTAGCGTTAAGAGGGATAAAGAACGTCCGATAGTTTCTCCTCAAACATCAGCAAAGAAGCACCAAACTTTGCTTTCTTTGATCTTCGTAGATAGGCCTAAACTTTGTCTTCAAGTTATCTTAACTTGTGCTGTTTAACAATGCTATGCTAGCAAATGTTTTGAGAGCCAACGACATACTAAATCCGGCAGACCCTCGATACATCAGAGAATGAAATACTAATAATAGAAAGAGAGCTATCATGATCTCTGATTAATCAATATCTAAATAACTACTAATCAACAGCTCTATCAGAGTAATCATTAATCAGAAACAACTGAAAATACCATGAATAGCAAGAAGTGATCTCCGATTCATCAATATCAGAAATTTCATGTGGTACGTCATAGGAAAGAAAACGAGAGATTGAGAGAATCTAAGGGTGAACAGGGTGGACAGGGTGGACGGGTGGACGAGTTGCACGTGGTACGTCATAGGAAAGAAAACGAGAGATTGAGAGAATCTAAGGGTGAACAGGGTGGACAGGGTGGACGGGTGGACGAGTTGCACGTGGTACGTCATAGGAAAGAAAACGAGAGATTGAGAGAATCTAAGGGTGAACAGGGTGGACAGGGTGGACGGGTGGACGAGTTGCACGTGGTACGTCATAGGAAAGAAAACGAGAGATTGAGAGAATCTAAGGGTGAACAGGGTGGACAGGGTGGACGGGTGGACGAGTTGCACGTGGTACGTCATAGGAAAGAAAACGAGAGATTGAGAGAATCTAAGGGTGAACAGGGTGGACAGGGTGGACGGGTGGACGAGTTGCACGTGGTACGTCATAGGAAAGAAAACGAGAGATTGAGAGAATCTAAGGGTGAACAGGGTGGACAGGGTGGACGGGTGGACGAGTTGCACGTGGTACGTCATAGGAAAGAAAACGAGAGATTGAGAGAATCTAAGGGTGAACAGGGTGGACAGGGTGGACGGGTGGACGAGTTGCACGTGGTACGTCATAGGAAAGAAAACGAGAGATTGAGAGAATCTAAGGGTGAACAGGGTGGACAGGGTGGACGGGTGGACGAGTTGCACGTGGTACGTCATAGGAAAGAAAACGAGAGATTGAGAGAATCTAAGGGTGAACAGGGTGGACAGGGTGGACGGGTGGACGAGTTGCACGTGGTACGTCATAGGAAAGAAAACGAGAGATTGAGAGAATCTAAGGGTGAACAGGGTGGACAGGGTGGACGGGTGGACGAGTTGCACGTGGTACGTCATAGGAAAGAAAACGAGAGATTGAGAGAATCTAAGGGTGAACAGGGTGGACAGGGTGGACGGGTGGACGAGTTGCACGTGGTACGTCATAGGAAAGAAA
>REGL01000071.1:378654-399891 GCA_004194395.1 Aurelia aurita complex sp. Pacific | reverse complement strand
ATCCGCTCTAGTTACAGTAAGTTCTTTTCGATAAACGGTTAGATCCAGTTCAGCCCTTTCATGTAAAAAAGGAGACATTTTGCAATCAAACAATTAAGTGTAGATTCGAAAACGTTGAGAATTGAGAAGCATTTGAACTAACTTACCGATGGTGTAAGGTTCAAATCCATTCTTGTTATATTTCGTTTCGTATCTCTTGTCGTACGAACAATTTCCAGCGAAGTTGCTTCGCACGATGTCTGCGAAAGTAGAGGATTCTGGTGCGTGCACCATCTCTTGACTTTGCCGCATGGCTCCACTGGCGAATGAACGGTCGAAACCGTGACGATTAAACGTACTTGACTCAGTGCTCGACATTTCAGTCGTGTGTATTTCACCCGTAAATAAACCACGAGATCAATATCTGAACGTAAATTCGTAAACGAAAATGCGTTGATGCTCGCAGTCGTAAAACTGAAGCATAAAGAAAACTTTTGCAATGCATCTCAATATAAATGCAAAACTTGCGTTGCATGATTGTTGCGTCAAATTAGCTGTATCATATTATTGCGTCAAATTACAATTTGTCGTGGCGCGAGTAAGTGATTAAATACTGGAATTTGGAATACGTTGATTTTGGCAACCAGACAGTTTAGCACTAGCAAAACCCGGACCACCGACTTAGTGTTGCACGTTCTTGGCAGCATCTTCTGCTTTTATTTACAAAGGACATTTTTCTGTAGCATAGGCACTTAAGTCTTGATTGGTTGTTGACGAATGACACTACACAAAAGCAACAACTAATGTAAGTTCAGGCCCATTTTGTCTGTCTATTATCCCATTTAGTAACTTTTTCTGCGCCTGGGGAGGTTACACTTTGAAAATATTGTTAGCAGCATTTCTAGTCGATAATCGTATAGGAGAAATGATTTTATCTCAAGATTTTTAATAGGATTCGACTCGTATGGTTTTTTCAGATCTTTTGATGAAGTATTTGGGTGCTGATTTTGAAATGGGGAAGGCTGGCCTAAAGTTGCATTTGTTGCTGTTTTTGGGCAATTTTATTGGCCCATTTTGTAGAGCTATCAGCCAATCAAGACTTGATGCCGATGCCTTTTGTTGTAGCTTTATGTTGAATTCATGCGCTGCCCAGGTTAAGGCTCGTACTCCATGACACACTGCTAGTATGAAATGAGTTGATACAAAACAGATACGATAAACACTACCTTTTTTTCTCAACAGCCAAACAGACAGCATTTATTCCTACAAGGAGAAAGCTCAATTTACATCAATTCTGGTGATATGATTTTGCCAAATGGCAATGGTGTAAATGGATCTCAAAATGCATTGTTTAGTAACAGATATTGGCAAACGATACAAGTGCCATCTACGTATATCAACGCGAATTGGCCTATCAGGGTATGTTTTTAAATTGCTGTTCAATTTTGTTCATAAATCATTAGTTCACAAACACAGTTCTTTCATGATTCTACATCCCCGAATTCAGAAGAATTTGTTTCAGAATTTATGAGATTTAATTAATTCATAATTCAGAAAATGTAAAGTTCAAAGCCTTGACCTCTTTTGCAGCTATGTTGATTCCCAACGCGCACTGATGCATCATCTAGTTCAGACTGCTGCTGTAGTCAAGAATTCGACATTCTCTGAATTCGGAAAAATCGTGCGAATTGGGTAATTCTTACGAATGAAAATTGTGTTATGTTACGAAAGGACTGCTTTGTTTATAGCCTGTCTCAAATTAGCTGTCACTTGCAAATGCCTTCAGTATAAGACCTTTGATGTTCAATGTATTTATTGCGTCCAACTTCTATGCCGTTAAGCACTCTCTAGTTTGCAAGATTGCCGATGATAAAGCCACGCGGTCGTGTGTCCATAGTAGGGAGGAATAGACCTTTTAGCTATTCTGAAAAGAATCAGAATCGAACAACATTTGTTACATTATGTAGAATTTTCGAATGTGCACAACAGTGATAGAAGCTCGAACGCCACTCGATTGAACATCGCGTATAATAATGTATGAGAATAACGCTCGATCCAGGTTCTTTTGTAGAATAGCTAAAAGGTCTATTGTGTTATCCTTTGAAGGAGAAGTACTTTGTAAAATGGTAGTTTATCCAATAGGTATTCTTTGGGAAGCTCCAATTGGGCCAGAAGTTTGTGGCCGGAAAGTTTGTCTCGAAATGAATTGACTGGTTTTTTGGTCTGCCTGCTCGTTTTTTACATTTTTTGGTTCTTTGCGATTTTTAATTCTGTGATTTTTGACAATATTATAGTCTTCTTTCTGAAAAAGCAAAAATAAGATTGGTATACTTTCGAAAGACTTTATTCGATGTTTATATTTGTGTTCAAGGAGCTTATAGTTTGAATCTCTTTACAGTATTCGGCTATCGATTGGAGTGGCAGGAATTTGGCAGTCGCTGGAAAATTTGGGTATGCGCATTATTCTCTGACGACAAGAAAATGGAAATTGTTTGGTAACGAGACACAGGTTGGTACTTGATTCATTCCAGGAATCTCCTGTTCCAGCGTTGCCTATTGGCAAGAGTTCCCTGCAGTCAGTTGACCATGCAAGCACCAGATAAGGGTGTCTTGGATTGGTACTTGTGTTTGATTGATTCCGAAGTTCTCAAAATGGCAGGTTTGGTAGGCCTTCTCAACCCCTTTTCTTCAAAGGTTTGCCAGAATACGGCGATATTCTTGTTTTCATTAGCGAATTGCCAAGTGTAGTGCTGTATACAGTTTAACGTTTTGTGTTTTTATATAATGGCCATGGGGTAGTCATTGTCTTTCGCTCCCCATGGTATCGTACCTGCAGTGTCGTATAGTAGTTAGAATTAGGTATAGTAGAATGTAAAATATATTGTAAAATTTTATATTTGAATATATAAAAAAATTGCAAAATGAATCCAAAACCTTCTGTTTTAAAGATTTATATATTTGATTTGGCAATATATACCGTCCTTGCGAAGTCTACTGTTTTCACAATTTGGTAGGTTCGGAATTAGCATTCAATCACACTCTAAGATTCCTTGGGCAACATCACTACATCGTTATCTTCAGATATACCTTGCTCTTGAACCCATAGTAGTTCTGTTTTTAGATATATGCTGGGGCTGTCCAATCCTGGGGCTATCTAATCTGTATCTTTGTGAAAATTATTTTTTCCGAGATACTGAAACTCACGAACGAATCAAGACTTTGTGAAGATAATAAGTGTTGATGGTTGTGACTTAATCGAGAGGATATAATTTTTCCTGATATATATTCTACACTTTAGGAAAAGAGCGTAACATGCAGAGGTGGATTAACAATTTGGGATGAATATTTAATTGTTGGGTGTTACAATATCGAAGCTGAATCAGATGAAGTATGTTTCATTTTTCTTTTATCATGATGCTTAGCTACTTCAATGAGTGACTACGTTGTTACAGCTTTTAAAGGGGAGATGTTATTTACTGAGCCAGTTGTATTTAAGGTGACCGGGTTTGCAGGACTGTTGGGGGACAGGGTTGTAACATTACAAAAATGCAGTATAACCCGATTTAATCTCCCTCTCGAATTTAGCTTGAATGCTGAGAAATGCAATTTGAAAAATAGAATTATTTCGTTTCATCTTTCTTGCAGTTGTAGTTAAATTGTTCAGTAGTTTACTAGTAGGAATTTGTGAGCCTTATTCATATTTAACGTAAAACTTAACCTTAGAACTTACTAATCTTATGTAAATTCATTATGCGACATACATTCATCTCATATGTAGGATATTCTCTTGACAGTTGATCAGTTTAATTCTTTGTTCGACTTTCTTGAATGATTTATGTTCACTTTTTTGGTAACTATTTTCATCTTTTAGGTGAGATTTCATTGTCGAAAGTCCAATCTGGATACAAATGTTGCTCAGACGATTAAATTTGAGTCCCCAGTATTCCTCATAAACACGTTTCATGACATTTTGTTGATTTACACTGCTGATTGTGTTGTGGCCTTCTATCAACTACTCCTAGACGAACAAACCTCTCGTATGTATTCTACCAGTCTTCGTGTACATATCATCAGCCTTTTTTCACAACGGTCTCCTCTCGGATCTTTGTCAACTTGAGAGATGCGATAAATACTTATCTAATAGCCCTCTGCATGCCAATAGCTCGAACTAACTCATTTTCAATAGCCAGGTTCGATTTATTTTAATGATTTATGTTATGTTTGTCAGTTCAATCACAGACGTATCCACTTTTGTTAACAAGCTCCTTATTATAGACTCTTCCAACATTTTCTAAGTGCTGTTGATTAAGATGAACACACACACACGCCTAATACCCGACGAAGGGCACGGCCCGATACTACTGACGAAGGGCACAGCCCGATACGTTTAATTTTATTTTTCTATGGCGTTAGAAGTATTATTTTTGACGAGTAATCAGTTATTTTTGCTGTTTATACATCGCCACACGCTACACTGTTATTTGAGCCTAATACCCGACACGGGCGTAGCAAATAACATAAGAGTGAAATTCTTTGTCCAAAGTTCAAATTACTGCATTAATAGTCAGTTCTTCTAAATTGTTTTTTATGTCGTTTTTCCTTTTCATTTTATTGTCCTCTTTCCTGTAGTTTTCTATCTTTGCACATAAATTGCTGATTAACTTCCGTCATTCTGGCCTGTCAGTTGCAACGTCTTTCCTTGTGTCAAGGACACCACTTCTTTTCAGTATATCTTTCAAAGTGTCCTTGAACCTCAAAAATGGACGGCCAACTTTTCTCGTACCCTCAGCAAGCTCGCCGTATATTAGCAAATTCGCTGGATTTATATGAATACGGTATAAGTTGCATGCAGCATTGACTTCATCTTTTGGTTCTGCAGCCAAAGCTGATTTGCTAAGCATTCTTGAGCTTGAATCGTATTGAAGTGGAAGCAATAGCCTCGAAAATTGTAACCGTAGAAATTTCCCAAGATTAATCTTTATGAGAAATATGATTTTCTTTTGTCAATAAACAGCAGCACTTGTCATGCCCGTGAAGTTATTCGAAGTCTCAATCATGGACCATGTCCAGCATCCTCTGACTGTGACGTCATTGAGTTTGACTGCGTTGAAAAATGAGCAGTGTAAGTAATTATCTACATTTCATTTTATTTTTATTTTTTCAATACCGGGTGAGCCAGAAAAAAGTTCCCACTTTTGAAAATTTATAGCATCAAGAGTACTGGATGGATTGGAATGAATCAATATTTGCTTGACAGCCAAAAGATCGAAGTATTTTTGTGATTTTCTCGCCTTGTTACAAGCATTGGAAAAACTGGTAAATTCAAATTTAGAAAAACTTTGTGGTTGCAAAATAATTAAAAAAGGCCTAGAATACATGATCAAATCATAAAGGACTCCTCGCTCAGAACAACAGAGAAAAAGCAACTTCTCATGGGTGAGAGATATCGTCTGCAGATTTATTGCCATGGGATTGAAAATCTTTAGTATCTGTTTGAGAATATGTCTTATTACTCTTGAGAGAGGTTAAACGTCCGTGTGCATTGTTCTGTGTGACGAGAGTCCTAACGATTTGATCAAGTGTTTTAGGCCATTTTTCAGTCATTTTGCAACAATGAATTTTTTGTAAAATTGAATTTAGCTATATTTGCAGTGCTCGTAAGAAGACGAGAGAAAATCACAAAAATACTTCGATCTTTTGGCTTTTAACTAGAATGTGAATCATTCAAATCCATGAAGTACTTGTGGTGCTACGAATTTTCGAAAATGGGAACTTTTTTCTGGCTCACCCGGTACGTTTTCGTGAGACTGCTACCTGAGTTGGAATATTTTGGTGGGATCTGCCAGAAATGGAACCAGGGTTATCAAAACCTAGAAATGCCATCTGCTACCTTCTACCATATACCGTATAGTTATTTAGTGTTTCCTTTATTTGAGTCATAAATGATTCAGTTGATTTATACAAATTGATCACAAAGTTTGTACAATATTAAGCCTTTGTGAAAATGCAATACGAATCAGAAATTAAAAGCAGGCACAGTTAATTGCGATTACAGTGAAACTCGGAAGCTGGAAAATTATATGTTAGGCCTGTTTTCAAAGATTCTTAGCAATACTATACCGTACTATCGCTTACATCTTGAGGTTAGAATTTGACATGCTACTAATTAGATTTTTCAACAATTGTTTATGTAATGTACAATGACCAGTTGAGGGATTTTTATATCACGGATAAAAAGAACTAGACTACAACGAAATATAAATATTATGTGGCTGCCATAGCTGGAAAGGACATGATGTCATCGAATTCGAACTACGGCAGCCACTTACATCAATGAAAAAATATACATTAAATTTAAGAAAAGAACATCGCCGGCGTCTCAGAAAGAAGAACTCCCTCCACCTTTCAGCAGATGATTGATTCTAACGAACAAGCATTATATGCACGTGAAGCTTTCAAACTTTAGACATTAATTTTGTCTGCTTTCGAGGTTTTCGTCATAAGATCTTGTTTTCTTCTCCATCTAGCGTCATTGAGTCGGTCAATCGAAGGCTACGAAGCGAATTCTCTGATTATTAATGTCGCTGGAAAGATTTTAATGCTACAGAAGGACCGACCAGCATCTGAGAGACGTGGCAGAAAGGTTTCATAATTTAGTTTCTTATCTATTCTATCGCTGATTTAGTTCTGCAGAGCAGATGGAAGTTTTTCATTCTACGATGCTCCGTGCAGCCATTTACCGGATTTGTTTCTGCCCTTACCAGAAAAAAAACACTCTCCGGTCTCATTTTTGTTTTGAAATAGTCTGTGAAAGACACAGTCGTGTGCACTTTACGTAGTGCCAACGTTTTTTCAGTAATTTATTTTGGGTGGACAGGAAGCATTTCTAGCTACTTAAAGCAAATTAATGCCTGCGTGCCGCTTCCAGACATGGGACCTCTTGTTTAACGTCCCTTCCGAAGGACGGTGAGGTGAGTTGCGACATCAAGCCTCCGAGGTCGCCCATTCGGAGTTTGACCTCACTCGACCGAGCTTAATTTCAGTCACCTGATGGTATAAGCCGTATAAGCCGTGCAAATGACTGACTGTATAAGCCGCTCGGCCACTCACCCTGGTAGTGAGCTGAAATTCATCCTCGACATTGTAACATCTACTGTCTTCTCAAACGACATACATAGATTCAACCTTACGGAAACTGAACATTCGTCTCCATCGCTCAGTAGCAAAGGTTCCAAATCTTCAAATCGGTGTAAAAAGGTAGATGAAAACTTCTATGACATATTTCTTTTCATTGAATGGCTTAAAAGAAACTTCGCTACTTACCTATGATTCTACCGTTGGACATTTCAGAAATGTGGAATATCTTTCGACATTATGATTTATTTCATATTTCAACTCATTTGAGGACGTGACATCGTCAAACTAACACATCGTAAACCAAAAGAGTAACAGACTTTTGCTTTATACCATATTATAGACATCCATAACTATGGTTTTCTTGAAAATTATATCATGTTTGGTCAAAACTTTAGAAATTACGATGGTTTTAAAATTTTTCATAAATTTTCTTGAATTCTTAAAGAAGAAAAACACTCTAATTCTGAAAATATTGAAGATTTTAGAAAAGTCCAATGGTATAATTGTAGCAAAACAGTTGAAGTTTCTGTGAAGCCATTCAATTGAAAGAAATAGGTCATAGAATTTTTACATCAACCTTTTTAAAGATTTGGAACCTATGCTTCGCTCAGTGTTTGACACGCTTTTTTTCAGAATTGGTAGCTTAAATAGCTACTGCTGAATAGGTGCAGTGCACATGTTTAGAAATAACTGACATTTAATGCTGGTTTCTCCTTACTTTCTCGTACATTGCCAAAAGCTTCAGTCTTCCTTTGAGACTTTGTGGACTTCAACTTTTTGTTTGAATAAAAATTGCATTTATACACTTACTGAACTCTAAAATTCGCATGTTTTATCTGTAGGTACAATTCATGGCTCCTGTCGTTCTTGCTTCGTGTGTTGAGAATGTTTGGTACATGGTTGATGTTCATTCCAATAAAAAGCATCTATCAGAGTCACTATGGCTAGCTTGTGGTGCGCAAGGAATGAAGGTAACAATGCATCATACATGGTAATCATTGTAAGAACAGTTACTGATGAAAATTTTATCGAAATGCCGAGCCACGGTGAAATTTACTTTTGTATGTTTTACATCATGTTATTACCTGACTGACATTTCAAAAACGAGGCAATACAAGAATCCCGCCAATTCCATTGGTAATCGCACATTTTCCGCGGTTTTCCCGTAGCCTTGTATAATGCGATGCAAGGACGCGTTTTTGTCACCACAGCAACTGATTTAGGCTTATGGGATTTACAATAAACTAAGGTGACATAACAGTAATAGAATGCGTTTGACTAAATGATATAAGTCAAATTAGAAGCTATCAGGTAATAAAGCTCATACTAACCGGTTTTGTAATTGTACTGGAAGAAATAAAGTCCTCGGTCTTATTGCACAGACCTCGCAAGCTCGGTCTGTACTTTTAAGCCCCCGGGCTTTATATTTTCCTGTACAACACAAATCCGGTTAGTATGTGCATAAAATTTTCATTGACTGTCATTCCTTCTAGGCATGGCTACCATTATTTCCAGTTCAAGAAGGTGGACGATCTCTAGGATTCTTATCTAAACGCATAATGCTGCATTTTGACCTTCATGTGTATCCTTTAGGTAAGCTTTCCAGTGTTTTATGATGTTTTTAACTATGAAATAGCCTTAAATAACGGACTCATCATATTAAACCCATAAACGCAACAATATGGGTTTAATATGATGAGTCCGTTATTTAAGGCTATTTTCAAATCTGTACCACGAATCATTTGTTTACATGTTGTTAACTCTGTTAACTGAGGATTCTTCGTTGCCAGAGAATCTGTGCTGCTTTTTGAAAGGAGTGATATAAACTATTCATTCCATTGAAAACGTAGAGTCACTCCCTACTAATCTGCCATTCATCCAACTTATGAGGAGAAAGAATGAGCCAGTGATATATGCCTTATTATCCAAATTTCTAATAGAAGCATTAAAAATACGAAATGATAACAGACCCTAAAGGCCTTGCTGCCCCCAGACATTACTGTTTCTGTTTGTTTTCGTTGATTCATGCTATTTAGTCACTGTTAATTTTAGATTTTAGTAATAACTGTTCTTCGTGTTGTGTTATATAGTATTGCTGCCTTGGAGGTAGTGCATTAGTGGTTCAATGAATAAATAAATAATACAGCAAGTGAATTGCCTACATTACCCCTGAAGAAAAATCATTGTTATGGGACTCCGATTCTTGTATATTTTCTGCAAAGAATTTTAACTGAAGCTCAGAATTCTTCAAGCTCATAACTGAACACTGTTTGTCATTTTCTAGCTGTCCTGTTTGAAGATGCTGTTATACTTGGTATTGGCACCGACAATGCATCTGATTGCTTTTCTCCTGGTTCTTTCAACAAAACTTCTCAATTTTTCTCTTTTTACAACCTTGAACGAACGGTAAGCAAACATTCTGCTTTTTGCTTTTCTCGATATGGCTACCGGGTGACCCAAAAAAAAGTTCACAAGCTAGATCATAACTAGCTCTCTGAAATTAAACTCTATGGTCAAATGCTTTGTATCACAGTTTAGTTGAACGGCTTAGCTTAGGCTTAGCTATCTTTTGAGATACTGTATGGTCATGTTATGATAGCAATGATTACCATTCGAAAAACAAGATTCAAAGAAAGTTTTGAATCTTAGAATCTTGGATTCCTCATTTTGTTTTTTTTTTAAATAATCGCATTTATTTTCCAGTCAATATTTTGTGAAAACTCAACATAGCGATGGATCTGAATTCGTCTGGCGAAATTCTTTGTTTGCAAAATTATTAACCTCTGTTCCTCATTCAAATTTCGTGCTTCAAAGCAAATTTAGAATTTGGCTTTTTTCACACCTTCCAAAACATGGACTGGGAAAGGAGGGAACTGTAAAAAATTTTTGGGTCATCTGGTATATATGGAATTACGAATACTCAGTCATACAAACGTAGAGCAAAGTTAGAGGATATTTGTACTTATAAGGGCGCTTTGATAAAAGCTTACAATGATTTTTTTTAATGAAAAAGTTGGAAAATGGTGCATCCCACAAGTATTAATTTAGTAGAAATAAGTACTTGAGTCCTGTTTTCGCTTCATTCTACCGAACAACACCCACAATACCCACCACACATAGCATCCCGTTTCAACTAAGTTTTGGCAGAAGTGACTTTACCAATGATTACAATAGACCTTTTAGCTATTCTGAATAGAATCAGAATCGAACGATATTTTTGCTACATTTTGTTGAATTTCCGAATGTGCACAATAGCGATAGAAGCTCTAACGCCACTTTATTGAATCTCGCGTATAAAAATGTATAAAAATAACGCTCGATCCCGGCTCTTTTGTAGAATAGCTAAGGGGTCTATTCTGTGCAAAGGCGCAAACTTTGAATTCTTGTCATAAATGTAATGGTATGCAAAGGCAATATTTCTTGATTGTTGATTTTTCATTTTTTGTCAAATTTCTGTTCTAGACTCAAGTATATTTACCACATATTTTGAGGCAACTTCTGAGAAGAAAGTAAGTCAACATTTTGATAGATAAATTCAACTGTTCGATTACTTTGTATGGACAAGAAGAAGTTTTCTCGATTCATGAAAGATTTTCGAGAAAAGCACTTTCAGTTTTTCTATGAAGATTTTCAATACACCGGGTGAGTCAAAAAAAGAATCCCAGTTTGGAAGATCACTGCTCCCTGAATATCAAAACAATAATATTGAGAAGTGTCTTGTTTTATTGCCAATATGTTCAATTAGGTTCAGTAATTTACCCGGCTTTAATCTGCCATCTCTTCCCATGGTTATAGGAGATTTTCTGCAGAAAGCCCTTTTCAAAAACCTGCGAAAACGAGTGAAAACAATGAGCAAATTTCCTTCGTTCTCCTTCCTAAAATTGACGACACTCACATGTATTCATGTATTTTGTCCTCCCCGGAGAATGGAATCCCCTTGAATAGGTTATTGATACCAGGAGCAGACTTGTTCATGCTCCATAGAGGATATCACGTGCTTGAAGCATGCAGAAGTCATTGCTGTAAGGCCCGTGTAAGGCAGACATGTTGGGGAAATTCGTTCGTGATTTTGTGCATGTTTTAAAGGTTTCTTGAAGAGGCTTTCTCGAGAAAATCACCAAAAAATCACGAGAAAATCACCACTTAATATCTAGGGAGTCGTGACCTATCAAACTGGGATTCTTTCCATTGACTCACACGGTATAAATGTTTTATCTCTTCAGATTCACTATAGTTTTTCTTCAAAATATTTACTCACAAAACCCTTTATTTACCACTATTATTTATTTAATCATTGATTTATTCGTATGGTTATTTGCATTAGCTATGTGTTCGATAAATATTGCATTAATTTGATATTTTATTTACTGAGAATATTTTCTTTTTATTTAAGTCTGGGAGTGCATGCTTTGGAGATAGCAAGAACATGTACAAACCTGCCTTACTTCACCCATGTGCTTGAGCTAATGCTCCACGAAGTGCTTGAAAGAGAAGCTACAGCGTCGGAACCGATTCCAGGTATATAACTATTTAATAACGCGGCAGTATTAATGGGGATATTTATCTTGACTACTAACAGAATTTTAAAAAGTCAAAATGAAGCTGATACGATTTGAAAGGGTAGTCCTTTTGGATTATAATTTATTCGTTGTCTTTTCAATGATGAACATTGAAATTGGAATTCTCAGAAACTTTTTAATTCTCGTTTTGTGTGGACAGAAATGCGGAGTCAAATGGTGAAAAATTCTCGAAAGTGAAATTCAACGTAAAAATTTTGATTATACGCAAACAGAATTTCGAGATTAGCAATATCCTTTCTATTGTGGTTTTAATTTTTCTTAAAACCCTGCTTCAAGCTTTGCCACGTACCAAGGGACTTACCCTTTGGTTTTAAATGTGACCTCTTTTGTTTGGGCGCTCAAATTTCTTATCTAAAGTGCATTCAGTTTCAGAGGTTTCGGAAAGACATTTATATCTAATTATGAAAAATAACGCTTCCCATGCATGTCGTTTACTTTGCTGTATTGTCTAGACTTTTGCCATTCTTACTGTATTCCGCTCCCATTATATCGATAACTTCTGCTTTTTTCCAGATCCTTTACTTCCAAGAATTGTGGCTTTCATCCAAGAATTTCCCCAATACTTGGAAACCGTTTGTCATTGTGCTAGAAAGACGGAAGTAGCTCTTTGGCGTCATCTATTTTCAGTGGTTGGGAACCCTATTGATCTGTTTAAGGTATGTGCTTCTTTTCAGAAATTTCTGATCCCAAAGTTTCATTTCTACCTATTCGAAAGATGAAACAGAATAAACCTTGCATTTTCGAATGGATTTTCTCCTTTTCTGTCAGATGTGTAAACCTTGAGCTTTTAAATATATACCACGTGAGTCGATAAAAAGGCTCGGCTGGTGTTTGAAAAATGCTGCTCCCTGAATATCGAAGCAATAACATTGAAAACTGTCTTCTTTTATTCCCGATATGTCCAGTTAGGATTAGTAACTTACCCGGCTCAAATCGGCCATTCCTTCCCGTCATATGGGAGATTTTCTGCAGAAAGCCCCTTACGAAAACCTGGAAAAACGAATGAAAATGGCTAGCAACATTTCTCTTTGTTTTCCTTCTTAGCAATTATAACACTTACTTGCATTCATGTATTTTGTCCTCTTGGGAGAATGGAACCCCCGTGAATAAGTTATTGATACAAGGGGAAAGACTTGTTCATTCCCCCAAAAGGGCAGCATGTGCTAAAGCGTGCTCAAGTCATTGCTGTGAGGTAAGGTAAACATATCAGGGAAATTTGCTCATGATTTTAGCACATTTTTTAAGATTTATCGCAGGGACTTTTTTTGGAAAATGCCTTGTAAAATCTGAACGGAGTAACCGATTTCAGCCAGGAAAATTTTTCAAAATACTTCAACATGTTAGCCACTCAATCAGATATTGCAAAATATCATTGCTTATATATTCAAGGAGCAGTAGCCTCTCAAACGCCAGGCCTTTTTTGACTCACCCGGTATTGCAACTTCAATACTGGAAGCTTTTCCTTACTTACTTAGATAACGTTATGTTTACTTACTTAGATGACGTAGTGTAATAGTAGCTTCAAATTTCACAGCATAAGGTCTTGTTTTCTTGTCTTAACCGTAATTTTTGCTTTTGACAGGAATGTTGTGAATCACATAAACTGGAAACTGCAGCATCATACCTTATAATAATACAGAATCTTGAGCATCATTCAGTCAGCAGACAGGTACGATCTTTTTCCCCTTTAGTGGTATTTTGTTTTTTATCGTCTAGCCCCAACGTACCCGCTACGTTTGAGTAATCATAGACCATTACAGAGGAAGTAAAAGTTGCTTTTTTATTGCATGAAATTAAGGAATTCAATGATTACAGACATTTATTACCTGACTGACGTTTCAAAAACGAGCCAATACAAGAATCCCGCCAATCCCATTAGCTGATTGCACATTTTCGGCGGTTTTCCCCCAAGCCTTGTATAATAGTATACAAGAACGCGTTTTTGTGGCCGCAGCAACTGATTTAGGCCTCTGAGATTTACAATAAACTTAAGGTGACATAGCATTAACAAAAATGATACGAGTCAATATTAGAAGCTATCAGGTAGCAAAACTCATACTAACCGGTTTTGTAGTCGTATAGGAAAGTATAAAATCTTGGGTCTTATTGCGCAGACCTCGCAAGTTCTGTCTGTACTTTCAAGACCTCGGGCTTTATATTTTCCTGGACAACACAAAACCGGTTAGTATGCGCATAGTTCAGTACAAACCTTGTTCACATAAGTATGACAGGAAATATTTACATTATTATAAGAATTCTTGTGGCATATGAAATACTGTACATTTTTCTGAACAAGAATTGTTGGGCAGAAACACCATGTTATTGTGTTATTCTGCAATGCCATATTAGCAGCTTTCGCTATTAGTTTTGTGTTGGGTTTCGTTTCGCATTGTTGTGGTAGGTTACTGGGAAAAAACCACTAGTATTGTAACGCTTTTGTCGTTTTACACCAACAAGTTTGGAAAGCTAAAATTTTTGACCAGTTAATCTGCCATAGCTTTGTCGTTTTGTTATTTGTTTTGTGTATCGAAAATTAATTTGAGTTTGTAAGTGCAATCGATAGTGAAGACCCGGTGACTGTGTCTTTTTTATTATGGGTGGTACAGTGTAATGTAAGCATATATATTGTAGTTCTTTTGTCTTAATCTTATTGTGCGCAAGGCCTATACTGTACATTTCCATCAAATTGGAGAGTAGTATTTTCATCAAGTTCCTCTTGCTCACTCTTGGATGTTTTGCTATTTTGAGATATTTATTTTCGAAACACACTTGTGTCACATACTGCTGTTATGTAACTGTTTTTATTTGGCAAGCTTCTTTAATAGACTTTCACATAGATTGTTCTGCTATCGCGTCTTCTAGGTTTTTGGATGATAGCTCCCAGTTCATTTTCGTGTTTTGATGCTTGTTAATCATAATAAATTGTGTAACTTTGTGATTTTGTTATTTGTTTGTTCTAGCATGCAACACTGTTGTTGGAAGCTGCCTTGGACAATGACAAATGGGAGGTAAGCTCTTTTTCCGGAAGTCATTTGAAGTTATTGTTTCTTTGTGAGTTTTGAACTACAAAAAGTCATTAGCGAGTTAACGAAAACACTAGATAACTTATAACATACCGCAAAATTTACAATTTTAAAAGGGTCCACTGGATGTTTTCATTTTATACCAAAGTCTCAGATTAAATTTGAACGATTTGTCCTCATACCTATTAAGATCAACAGCTGTACGCATGAACTCAAAAGGTTATAGCCATAAAAGTCGTCTGTCTCCCCTTCACTTACTAGGGCCATCTCACAATTATACCTGCCCATGCAAATTTTTTTGAGGGTTCGTTATTTTCATTTCAGCTTGCAAAAGATCTTGTCAGATTCCTGACAGCTATTGGTAAGTTAGACTGATTATCTTAATCTCTTATATCCCTGCGGTAATCTTTGGTGGATAAGGATTCGTGATGAAATAGTGAAGAATATGGCCCTAATCAATGTATCACTTCTGCCTAGGTCTGTTTTCTACCGGGCGACTCAAAAAAATGTATACGGATTTGGTTGACTCTAGAGCTGTGAATTTAGCTTAATCAATGAGTAATCACTCTCAAAATGTTCCTCGATAGTTAACTTGAACATAGATATCTCGTTTGTTGGTATTGTTGCTTTGAGAACAGAAATATAATCTTGAAAGCTCAGATTTGCCTCTTCCTGCAAGCCAGAACTTTAGCCTTTTAGCCTAAGCAATTTCTCCAGGCTCAGCATATAAATCAACGAGAGCCTTGATAAAATTTGAACATTATTAGATCTTGTGTTATTCTGTTTTCCAGAAGTCAACCCCCAGTCACCCATTGGGAAGTTTCTTGAATTTTCATTAATTTCAGTTCTTAATATCGATGTGCTTCAGGAATTTGCTCAGGCCAAAAGGGCAAAGCTCTGGTTTGCAAGTGGACGCAAATTTGAGCTTTCAAGATTGATATTTCTGCTCTCAAAGCACCAATGCCAACAAACGGAGTATCTATACTCAAGTTAACTATCGAGGAACATTTTGAGAGTGATTAGCCATTGATTAAAAGCTAAATTAACGTCGCTGGAGTCAACCAAATCTGTATACATTTTTTTGGGACACCCGGTACCGTAGCTCATAGCGATCAAATGCTTCGCTTGATTCTTGAGGAAGAGGAAGTGTATTTTAATGGGAAAATTCTTTATACTTTGATCGAGAGTGTTGGGCTCCTTTGATGTGTTTGGAAGCAACAGAGTTTTCGTAAAATGAATCTTCACTGTATTTTCAATGCTCAGAAAAATAAAAGCAAAACCACGCAAAATATTTCAGCCTTTTGGCTATCAACTAAAATTTCTTTCATTCTAAGTTTTGAAGTATTCTCCGTATGACGAATTTTCAAGTTTTAAGTTCATTAAAACATATGTTCTTCATCTTGTATTTCTTCTTTCAGCAGAACCTGCCAAAGCTTTAATTTGATCCCTAGTGTAATATCCTAGATTATACTTGTGTTTTTATTTACTTGCCATTTATTTCAAATACTCACTCACACTCTATTACATTTCTGATTGTTTCGAATGATTAGTTGATAGAAATTACTGTTAAGGATCCTTCGATACTCTAGGGATAACCGGGAGTTCTTCTCTAGAGAAGCCCCAGGCGGCTGACGAACCAAATGCCCCTTCTTCAAAGAAATAGCTTACATATTCAAAGACTCATTAACATATCATACGTTCTGAGCAAAATATCTTTCGTAAAATATTTACAAAACATCATTTATAAGAAACGGAAACAGAGAAAAAAGAGAGAGAAATGAAGAAAGAAAAAGAATGGCAGAAAAAATATTTTGTGTGCTGGTTTTACTGAAATATAATGAAATTAGTGCTTTCAAACTCATGCTGTTCTTTTTAATGAACCCTGTTTAAGATGGCATTTTATGTTTCTTCAATTCAGGAAAAGGTGATCCAGACTCTCCTCCCAGAACCCCACATCATAAATCATTTCATCCTCCAAAACTATCAGATACAGATGACACTGAAGGTGACGTCACACCCGTAATGGTGCCTGTACATAAACCACCATCTCGCACAAACAGTGTAACATCGTCACAACCAGTAAAAAGTAGCGGAACAGGGTATGTTTATAATTACCGTAAATCCTCGAATGATTGCTTTGTGTGTCTAGTTCAGCTGAGCACTTTAAAGGGGCTCCGTCGCCAAGCTGTAAACAAATCTGTAAAAACTGCACGTGCCCATTGTTCATTGTTTAATAAAAGGGAAATGCCCATTGTTTTCTGCAGTTTGTTTGATGGCTTCACCCTAGCCACCAAAAAGTGCTCGTTAGAAATCCATTTATATCCAAGCAATCGTACAAGATATGAATGTTTGGTTTTTCCCCTGTAAAGTACAAAGATTTATCTTCATGATAATGCTTTCATTTCGAAAAAAACAGGTAAACGTCTGTGTAATATTGCCTGTCAAAAAACTTCAAAGTCACCGTTTTGACCGAAATTTGGAGACGGAGCCTCTTTAAAGGGAGCGCTTATTTGAGGAAAATATTCGTAAGAAGTCCCTGAGTGCAAGAAAATAAAATGGCAGGTTCTAGGTTCTGTAACAAAACGACAGGTTTCCAAGGCAATGAGAAAGCCCGACTGAATCAATCTTTCATTGCTGTGGAGCTTAACGACTAACGAATTAATGGGTTAACAAATTCGATCCAGAAGTTCAGGCTCGGTTTGAAGGATTCTGTGATGAAAAACGTTTTTCAGAAAACTCGAGAAAATATTACCTTTTTTAACCAACTAAATTTTGTTATCCACATTGACATGTTGGCAATACGATGATGAAAATGTTATAGGATTTTGATGAGTAACTACACTCTTGCAAATGCTTTAACGTTTTTTGCTCTTTTCTACTTTACGCGTTATACGTTTGAAGTTTCTTTTTGCTAAATTTGAATTTTAGGACGTCTACGCCTAAAGAGAAAGCTGCAAGACCGAGCCTTTTGAAGAGAGATTCATCATTAACGACCATTCCCGACTACTCATCAATGTCACGGTAAGTCTTCCAAATGTATGCTTGCTCCTGTGTCGGCGCTATTGAAGAACCTTTATAGTATGTACACACTCAAAACTGTTATGGGATTCTAAAATCCAGAACCCCTCTGACATTTCACCAGCAAACCCATCATGTGAATGCCGCGCACGACCGGGCAAATTCAACCTGACACATTGCCAAGACATTACCCAGACACAGGGAAGCAAAATGCTGTTCTGAAAACACAGGGAAACGAGCTATTACTCATGATTTCATGACAAACTCTTCCATACAGAGCCCCTGGTCGTGGATTCGAATCCGGCTCAGGTTGCTTTTGTTTGCTCATATTCTCTCAAGGATCAATGGACTAGTTTGTTGATTGCTGATTGTTGACTGATTATTGATTACCGATTCGATGGGCTAATTTGTAATTCATTTGTCTTACGGTCCGTATCATGTTTGATCGAGATATTTCCTTTTTCTAGGCCGGTGACAGTCGAATCGTGTGAGCAAGTAAGTTAGATTGCAAATTAATTTTTTATATTTTCTGTGAAGATATTGGATGTCCCAAAAATGTCTGGTCGTTTCCCTGGTTTCGCTCAATCTTCGTTTTCTCCAGTTTGCAGTATTGAGAACATTGCATGGGCAATTGAAGCATAGGCTAGCCGTTTCACTATACAGAACATTATTATAACCATTCCTGTCGGTCGATTACCAATTGCATGCATTAGCCTTGGTTGGTTCACGCTCTTCTTTGTCACACAGTAGATTCCATAGCTCTTGATTATTTCACACTGTTCACTGTAAGGCAAAATATTTCCCTGGCTTTCCTTTCTGTGTTATTTTTACCGATGAAAGTTCCCCCGGGGGGGGGGGGGTACATGACTTGTGAATGGACGCGGGTCTGCTGCCCATTTTTCAGAAAGCTGCCCTCTTCTAATTACCGAAGCTTGGTACCGAAACTTCTATCATAAACTTTGGCGGAAAACAGCCCTTTTCTACTATCTTTGTGAATTTCAGCGAAAGCCCACCCATGTTTATGAAAAATCTGCCGAAAAAGGACCCTTGTTTAGAGAACTTTGGGCCCAAAAACCCACTCACATGGGCGGCACATACCCGTACCTTGAACATGTTATGTACCCCCCGGGGACATTGCTATCTAAGGCTCATGAGCAGAGGTGGAAAAAGTGCGTGAAGCCGCGAAGCAGTTTCGCAGGAAGCTTGTTTTTCTGGAAAGATGAAAAGGGAGGAAAGAGAGAAAACGGAATGGAAAGAAGGAAAAGAAAGAAAACGATGAAGGGAGGAAAGAAGAAACGAAAAGAAAAAGGAGAGGAGAGGAGAAAGAACAAAGGACGGAAAGAAGATCGGGTGACAGACAATGAAAACAAAGGTTGATAATATGAAGAGAACAGGAAGGAATAAAGGAAGGAACTGATAGAAGAAAATCAAGTTTTGGATCTTTTCATTTACATTTTTGTGATCCAAGGAAGCTTTTAAGAGTAATTCCAGTTCCTAGTGGCTTATCAACTACACCGTACACAGTATTGTAATTCAACTGAAATCCAGGAATACAGAAAATTGATAAAACAATTGATGGAAGAATTCTGGTTTGACTTTCCTTCACAAGAAGGCAAAGGTTTTTCCACCACTGCGAGATATAAAATCCTCATGATGTTATTTTGATTGAAAGTGCATTTGTTTTGCAGTTCTTCACAGACTTGATATTGGCGAGACACGCTAGAAAACTACTGTCATCATTTCGACTGCGAGATTTAGGCCGCTTTTCTGCTCACCTCGATTTCAATTTGACTGCATGGTTTACGAAAGAAAGGTAAGTACTAATCCTCTACGGTTGTTGTTATTGGTCCATTCAATAATTCCTTTTCACATGCTCGGTCAGTATATTTTTTGCAAGCTTGGCAAAAATGCTTTTGACCTTGAGCTTGATATTTTTCAATACTGCCGTCGCAGAAAGTTAGAATTGGTATATCATTATCTTCAAAGGGGCTGTGCAAGATATTTGTAAACAAACGGAAAGTACGGGCCAGCCCGCGCACGTGACTAAAAGCCTTTGGTTTTCAATGGCGGCCTGTTTCATCGCAACTACTACATAAGTTTAATTGCAGCGTTTCTTGTCTATGTCCATGAAACATCATGGAACTTTTGATAACCATTAAAACTTTCAATTATTCGGAGTTAGAACATAGAACAAATACTCCACCAATGCTTCGATCACCAAGATTGTCGCAGATACTTTGGATTACTATTCTCTGTGCAAAATCGCTATTTAGCTATGTTGTGTTTAGCCTAAACACATCCGATGATTTGGCACGCAGATCCAAGCAGGGAGGACGGGTTGTACAGCCCCTTTAACCAAGTTAATTTGATAACTTTAAGTCTTGTCATATTGGAAATTTAAAATCAGTTTAACTTTTTCAGATTTCGAGCAGCTTGTATCGATGACTTCCTCGAAGCACTGATCGTTCTTCACAGACAGTTTGAATGGTCCTTTCCTGCAGCTTCAAATGGATCTCGTGTATCAAGCAAAATATGTACGTTGGCTCTTTTTTGTTTATTTATTTGTTGCTAATCAGTGACATGTTAAAAGGGATGACGTCTTAAGTTTAAGAAATGTCTAGCTAATCTCTCAATCAATTAGCTATGTAATGAACAAGGAAAGATTTTGTAACACAATAGAATGAGTTGCTTTTGTTGACACCCGAATTCAAAGCGATTAGTGATTGCCTACAAAGAAAATTCCCTCAACCAGTAATTCAAAACAAACAAAGTCGCAAAAGTTTCTATAAACCCAGGTAGCTAGCGCGCTCGTTGTGCTTTCCTGAAATTGTTTTTCAGAGCAAACATGAGCATATATCGAAAGAAGAAGGATATATTTACGCATCTACGTCGGGCATTTCATTTTTTGGGTTCAGAAGTTAAGCAGTAAGTGTTTTAATTACACCCAAAAAATAAGAGAATTGAATTGTCTCCCAATCGGCTTTTGAACCAAACAAATTAAATGCCCGAGGCAGATGTGTAGATATATCCTTCTTCTTTTGATTTATGCTCATGTTTGCTCTTAAAAACAATTTCTGGAAAGCACAACGAGCGAGCTACCTGGGTTTCAGAGAAATTTTTGCGGCTTTGTTTGTTTTGAATTACTGGTTGGGAGAATTTCCTTTGTCTGCAATCGCTAATCGCTTTGAATGGCGGTGTCAATCAAAGGCAACTCATGCTGTTATCTTACAAAACTGTCCTTGTTACTTTGAAGTTTCATGAGACCACCCTTGACGATTTCACGTAGCAATAATTGTGTCCGATAGATCTGCCAGGTGGGTCCGAGGCCCGGGGGGGGTACTTGACTAGGGAAGTGATGGGGGTGTGCGGAAAACCTCTCCACACCCTGCACCCTGTCACACAAAAAATAGGCCAAAAGTATACCCTGTCGCATAAAAATTTTTCATCTCAAATATAGTGTAGAACGCAATTTTTGCTTGTGATACCCTGTCGCATAAAAT
>REGL01000071.1:368043-378289 GCA_004194395.1 Aurelia aurita complex sp. Pacific | reverse complement strand
AAAAGGGACCCCTTTGTGCGGCACATCCCGGCAGGGTAAATATGGGGGTTCCCCCCCCCCCCCCCGGGGTCCGAGGGTGCATCCAGCTCAATCTTTCGTTTTTAAAGCCAGCTGCACGAAATATTTGAGTCACAATGAAATTTTTTTGAGCCTTGCGAGCTGATTTGTACCACAACATTTTATTGTGAAGGCCCAACTAAGATTACTCTTTTAGAGTAATATTATGAGTCTCTGTTTATCGAAGCGATGGAAAATCGAGTCAAAAAGTGCACGAAACTAGGGACTCGGGTATCCAGTCTAGCTTGGCTGTTTCTTCTCCCTTTAAAGTTTTGAGGATGATTTTGAAGCTCTTAGGAAGAGCTTTTGTTATTATTGTTATCAATTTTTACAACAGGTATAGATATGCAAAATTCCTATAGGATAAGAGCTAATTCAAGCCTATTAGGCGAGACGTTGGAGGGAGTTCGTTGCAAAATCAATCCAAATGTTTTCTTTCCTCGCGATGTACGTGCTGTCATTTAATGAGCGTTAACGCATCGAACGGTTTCGGTAGTGTAGTGATATTTTCATGCATGTAAGATCTCTTTCTCCAGCTCGCAGAAGTTCAGAACCAACGACAAAAAATTCAGAGACACCCCCACGTGTAAGTTCTAGCAATGGGGGAGAGGACATTGCAGATGAAATACAAGCTAGATTGGCATCGATTAAAGGTATTTACTTTGTCATCTTTTAACTTTAATTCTTCGGCGCTCAGGTGACTGTATGATATCGAATTCATTTCATTCACGAAGCATGACTGTGCAAATAACTTTTTTTGCTGGGTATTCCGAAAACGTTTTTAATAGCTACGGAAGAAGAATTAATTCGCTCGTATATATACGCAGATCAATGATATACTATAATTTTTGTAATGGTTTCGAAAATGTTCTTCATCAGGAACTTCATTTCAGTTACCTTAGTCCCTTCAAATTTCGCCTGCCTTTAATTTTCGCCCTGGAGGGGGGCGAAAATTAAAGGGGGCGAATTGCGGAAATATTTTGGGGGGCGAAAATTACAGGGAGCGAAAATTAAAGGAAGCGAAAATATATATTTTCTGTAAAAGAACTTTAGTTTTGATTGTAATACAAAATACAAGACATGCATTACTCTTCGATAACAATGATATTGTCCTCCCCTGTGTCTAAGGGGTGATTTTGTTGTTCTAAATCCACCGTGTTCTCTTCCTCGGGGCCATATCCATCCAAATTACGTCATATCAATCCAAACCAGGGGGCGAAAATTAAAGGGAGCGAAACTCCCGCGAAACTTCTGCANACATTGCAGATGAAATACAAGCTAGATTGGCATCGATTAAAGGTATTTACTTTGTCATCTTTTAACTTTAATTCTTCGGCGCTCAGGTGACTGTATGATATCGAATTCATTTCATTCACGAAGCATGACTGTGCAAATAACTTTTTTTGCTGGGTATTCCGAAAACGTTTTTAATAGCTACGGAAGAAGAATTAATTCGCTCGTATATATACGCAGATCAATGATATACTATAATTTTTGTAATGGTTTCGAAAATGTTCTTCATCAGGAACTTCATTTCAGTTACCTTAGTCCCTTCAAATTTCGCCTGCCTTTAATTTTCGCCCTGGAGGGGGGCGAAAATTAAAGGGGGCGAATTGCGGAAATATTTTGGGGGGCGAAAACTACAGGGAGCGAAAATTAAAGGAAGCGAAAATATATATTTTCTGTAAAAGAACTTTAGTTTTGATTGTAATACAAAATACAAGACATGCATTACTCTTCGATAACAATGATATTGTCCTCCCCTGTGTCTAAGGGGTGATTTTGTTGTTCTAAATCCACCGTGTTCTCTTCCTCGGGGCCATATCCATCCAAATTACGTCATATCAATCCAAACCAGGGGGCGAAAATTAAAGGGAGCGAAACTCCCGTGAAACTTCTGCATAAGGGGGGCGAAAATTAAATGGGCGAAAATTAAAGGGAGCCAAAATTGAAGGCAGGCGAAATTTGAAAGGACTAAGGTACGCAGCCTGCTATATTTAACCAACTTACGTTCATTCAACGGCAGTCTGTAGCCAAAACGGTGAGTTGATAATTAATTATCATCTCGCTAATCATTTCTGGTTTTCTTGCTAATCAAAAGGCCTCGCAAATGAGAATTTTCCCAACGTTGCAAACGTTCCAAGGCCCCAAAATGTGTTCAGATCCGGGGATCGATTTTTAACGTGACATCTTACTGCCAACGAAAGACAAGATAGAATTCTCCTTGCTACCTTTGGAAAAATAACAAGAGAATTTACAATAAAGTCAACAATGTTTAGGTTGCAAAATATTGTTCAAACTTTCTAAATAGAATATATTTTTGCTTCTTGTCAAAAATGGTCCTTTCATCGTTGTACGTATCAAACCAATATGAAAATTTCTAGATCGTCTGATGCAGCTCTATGATAAGCATTTAACTCAAAATACTGAACTTTATTTTCAGTTGAGGAAGCGGAGAGCTTGGTAAGTGGTGTGGAAATGTCAGAAACAAGCTCTGTGACACAATCGATTGATTATGACTTGGACAGCATAGATGGATGTTCATGGGTAACAGAACCCCCAAATATGATTGAATTTGATCAACGACAGCCACTTGGATCCAAACAATGTGAAAATCAATTGCGGTATGATGTTTTTAAAATTCTTAGTCGGCGACTTTATCGATGGAATTTTCGAATGATATATTTTGTGAGAAAAACTAATCAATCTGTCTTGTAAAAATAATGTGGTCGTTTCAAAAAACCAAAATTCGATTTTAGGAGTTTCTAGGAACTTCAATAAATCCAATTTTACCTGTATATTTACATTGCTCAGAAAAAGCAGAAGAAAAATCAAATCAAATACTTCAGACGTTCGGCCAGCAATTAAACTTTGATTCAGTCAAAGACCTCAAGTATTTTCCGAGTAACGAATTTTTCAACATTTTGAAGTGCTGTCTTGTCCATCCGATATGTTATCCCTCTAGATCGTTGAATAACATCCTTACGGAAGAACCTCCGGATTACTGCAAAGACATTTACGGGGTGACAAATTCAGCTTTTTTTTTGCTTCTATTAGCAGAATAGCAATATCCCCGTAAGTAGGTGGGGTGAGTGGCCGAGCGGCTTAAACGGCCCCGTCAAGTGACTGAAGTTGAGCGTGGTCGAGTGAGGTCAAACTCCGGATGGATGACCTCTCCAGCCTCTTGGAGGCCTGACCTCGCAACTCACTTCGCCGTCCTTCGGAAGGGACGTTAAACTATGGGTCCCATGCCTGGATGCGGCATGCATAGTGGGCCTAAATTAGCTTCATACAGCTAGAAATCCTTTTAAGCCCTCTTGAAATAAATTTCTGAATGAATGAATGAATGAATGAATAAATGAATGAATGAATGAACAGTAAGCCCGTTCCAATCTTGATGTCTAGTGGTCTAGTTACTTTCTACAGCGGTGTTAGTTATTTTTCTGGATATGAGTAAAATCAGCAATCGATCTTTCTATAAAGCTTGGTTCGCACGGAGTTAAGAACGCATTAGAAATGGGGCAACCCAGAATTTTTAGTGATATGTCGCTCCAAATGGAGTCGAAACGTTTTGGCTCGTTCCATATCTTCAAGACATCTTCAAATTCGTCTACAAAATCTTAAATTGAGGCAAAAAATGTAATCAGTATATTCGAAGCTTGCATGTAGGTTTAGTTGGTTTTTAAAAGGTCGAACCCAAAATCTAGAAATTTCCAAGCATAAACCAGTTTTACCAAAGATTATGATTAAGATCTTAATCAACAAGATTCTCCAAAGAAATTATTTTGAGGTTACAAATCGTGGAGGGTCTTCTTTACTTTTGAGGATTTAGTGAGTTTTAACTGGATAGAAGGCCGCTAGACCACCCATTTATGAGATTTGCCACCAATCTGGAAACAGGGATTTAGTGCACCGCGGTGCACTGGGTATCCCAAAAAAGTAAACAGATATGTTTGGACCTATTGACGAAGGTTTGTCTGTAATCAATGGCTAAATGTACTTCGGTCGTTAACTTGAACAGGTGTTAAGGCTGTCCTCCACTTGCAGTAGTTTCGGTCGGCGACCAGCGTGCTCGTTTTGTGCGCATGCGCTAGGCAAGCGCGTTCATTTTTTTTTCATTTTATCAATATTTATACACGAAAAAACCTTTCAGCGTATTTACAAATTATCTCAAAGAAAAAATTTAAAGAAAAAATTGTAAATAGTCGCCGACAAAAACTACTGCAGTGGAGGTCAGCCTTATTTTTTCATTTCATTTTTTTTCATTTCATTTTAAAATTATTTATGCACGGTAGCCCCGTCAGTTAGTATGACTGATTTTCAGGGGGCCGTGCCAAAAACGTTACAAATTAAAAAATCTACTAAAATTAATAACGGGAAAAGGAAACTAATTACAACCATAGATAATTTATCTACAACTATTTACAATAAATTTACAACCGACCCTTTATCTTGTTCTTAAAAGAAGATAAAGAGGGAGCTTGCTTGGCCTCGCGGCTGAGATCATTCCAGATTTTTGCTCCACGAAATGCGAACGCTTTCTGTCCATTACTAGTTTTCATGAATGGCACTAGCAAGTCAGTTTCGGCATTTCTAAGGTTGATAATATTGCGATCAGAACTTCTAACAAATAAATGCGAGAGATAATCAGGCGCGAGACTATTAACAGATTTATATACAGTTGTTGCAGTCTCACTTCTGATCATATCCCTCACAGTTGGCCATTTTAACTCTGTAATCAAAGCTTCGGCAGGAGCATCGTAGCTGCTATTTGTAATAATTCTAGCGGCACGATTCTGCAATTTCTGAAGCTTAACCAGTCGGAACTCAGCACAGTTCCCCCACACAGAACAGCAGTACCGAAAATGTGGCTCTACAATACCTCTATATAATTTGCAAAGTACAGTTTTTGGCAAAAATTTCTTTGCATATTTTAAAAAACCTAACGAGCGGGAGACTTTGGCTTGAACAGATTTAATTTGCTCGTCCCACACGAGGTACTGGTCAACTTGGACACCAAGATACTTAATACTGTCGACGAGTTCTACAGGGGAATCATCGATAACAAATGCAGGAGAATCCACAGTGTTTTCACCAATCTTTTTAAGATTTGGTCTAGATCCGATTACCATTGCCTGAGTCTTGATTACATTCAAAGACAATTTATTGCCCTGAAGCCATTCTTTCAAACATTTCAATTCGTTGTTGAGCGTTTCAGTTAGATCCTCAATGCTCTTAGAGGAATAGGATATGCTAGTATCGTCGGCGTACATCGTAACTTTGCAGTTTTTCAAGGCGAATGGCAGATCATTTATATAGATTAGGAAGAGTAGCGGACCTAAACAAGAGCCTTGTGGAACACCACAGCTGATGCTTCCGATGTCAGATTCCACTCCATTAACCTTAGTGAATTGCTGCCTACTGCTGAGATATGATTTGAACCATTGAAGCTCAAGACCCTGAATTCCGTACTTAGATAGCTTTTGAATAAGTATGGCATGATCAACAGTATCAAAAGCCTTTTTCAAATCAATGAAAATATTTCCTGTAAATTTTCCACGCTCAATATTAATGTGCCAGTCATTAGTGCCAGAAAGCAAGCAAGTTACAGTGGAATGCAGAGCTCTAAAACCTGATTGGCCAGAATACAGAAGTTTATTTTTGTCTAGATAATCATATAGTTGGTTGTAAATCAATTTCTCAAAGAGTCTTGCCAGAAATGGGAGCACAGAAATCGGTCTATAATTGGAACGATTGTTTTTTCTCCACTTTTAAAGATTGGGGCAACCCTTGCAGTTTTCCAATTTTCAGGAAAAACTCCAGTGGCAATTGAGAGGTTGAAAATGTCACAGAGAGATTCTGCAATGACAGAGAATGCGATCTTTAGGAAATGATTAGCAATGCCATCAGGACCGAAACCCTTGGACCTTTTGAATTTACCAAAAACCTTTTTTATCTGAGGAGCATCAAAGGCACGAACCTTAAAGAAATGTGTGTCGTGTTTGTTCGTCATGTCGTTCTTTTTTCAAAGGTTGAGGCTTCTTTAGAGCCTACGTCCCATATGGGACCTTTGCGCAGCTCTAGAGGCGAATTCAAGAAAGTAGTCCTATTCACTCTGATTTTAATCATTTCATTATAGATCTTTATATGCGCATATACATGTTCAACTGTTCGGGACGGCTGGCTACCAGGGCCGCTACATGTCCCTATTAAATTACCTGGTGCATTAGATCATCTTTCATCTTGAACTTAGATAGAGGGTTATTTCAAATGTAACGACCTGTTCACCTTCATTTGTTACTTATTTTGTACTGTCAACCGCACGACACCGTAAGCAAAGGAGAACGAGTAAAAATCTTATATTTTGAGTCCAACAACACATGGATAACTTATTTGTTGATATTGATGCCTTGAGAGTTGAAATATTTATGTTGAAAACCCAAATTAGCTCTTCCCTCCAAACCCAAACCACTGCTTTGGCATTTCGTCCCAGGCAAACTCTGCACCCTGCACAATAACTCCGAACTTCAAGCTAACCCTTCGCTTGACGGTTAAGGGAACAACATGGTGATTAAAACTCTTACGCTCATCGTCTCAAAATGCAAATTTCACAGCCTTATAAGCTCTAATAAAGATGCCCCTCAGGTCTAACTAACCATGGATCCTTCGTATGAAATAATCCACGTAAAATAGAATTTGTCATTGGTGCTTATCTTGATTTTGAGTAATATTCTGGCGACTTTACGAAACCACGGTGATCTAGATTGAAATGATTATCCAATGCAAAACTTCCACTGTCCTTTATGTAAATCGGATCTTAATGGCTGAGAAACGGTAATTTAAGAAAAATAAAGATGTGTGTGTCAGCGCTTTTCCCCTCCCTTAGGCGGAACAATTCATATGATCCCAGACAGTTGATAAGTTAAAGATGTTTCAGCTAAATGAATAGATTGTTTATTCGTTATCATCCTAAAGAAAGAGACATAGTAACGATAAGCACTTACTTCAATTACCTATGTTATCTTTGCCCCAAGCAAAATTGCCTCAAAAATTTCACAGCTACTGGGCGTACCATGCTTTTCAGTTGCAAGGATACGCGTCTTTTTTTAGAAGTCGTATCTCTATCTCTTCAGAAAAAACTCAACTCTCAGATCATCAAACATTTAAGAAACGCGAGTGCTGAAAAGATATTGTTCAAGAAACTTTTAGTGCGTCCGAACGGTCTGAACCAGTGTAGCAAGTCTAAATTGATTGATTGATTGATTGATTGATTGGTTGATTGATCGATTGATCGAACCCTCCTCGTTTCGCTTAAAGCACACTCCTCTTTTCTTACAGTATTGTCCGTGCCACTTGAGTAGTGCATAAACAGACGTGTGGTTTCATAAAACTGGCTATGAAATGTTCACAAGGCACAGGAGGGAGATCCGCGTTTGATAAATTAAAAACTGAGTTTTAGGAACTTTCGAAGAAACTGCTCTGCTAAATTGCTCAAAATCTGATAAATTTAGAGATTTTCGAGACTTGGTATTTCTTAAGTTCTTAAGTTTCTTAAGTTTCTTATGAAAAATACGTTTGAGCCTTCAGACCCATGGGATACTAGAAAGAATCCTTTCTCCTCGTCAGGCTAGTTGTGAGTGCCCTTCCTACATATGACGTATTCTCATGCAGTAGTGGAAACAGTGTCTACAAATTTCATGTATACCATTTCCGTTACCCAAAATGATGGAAACTGCGAACCTTTTTTAGATTCGAGGTAAATGGTGTTTTCACGTGGTAATTGAAACAGTGGTGTTTATATATTGTGTATAATCATTTCCATTGCCTCTAATGAATGTACAATTTGACATTTTAAAATTTACTTCCAATTATAAACCAGCTTAGATTGGTGGTTTTGCAATATCACAGAAAACTTTAAATTCCTTGAAACTATCCCATGCATCCTTAGCGCAGCCGGTAAAATAGTCGAAATGTTTTAGTAGTGGCTTTAAGACATTAATCCCCGAGAGAAAACCCTGCTAGCCCTTCAGCAACGTGAAAAAATCCTCAAGAAATAATACAAAATCAAACAGGGACGTCGTGACTTTTCATTAAAAATTTAAATCAAATCGCCGCAAACGACCTCCATAATGGCGGCACCACAGCAAACCCAGTGGCTAATCTAATCTGCCGCCGACATTAGTAATCTCTCAACCATGAAAACAGTGATACTGTTATAATTGAAATAAACCAACTGTGTACTGTCCCTCCACAGACATTTGCTCGCAGTGTTCGTCGAAGCAAGGTGTATTGGTTGGTGTATCCTCATTTCTATGATGCTTGATGATCTAACTTCGCTCTCAAAGGCTATCGAGAAAATGACAACTTTTAAAGATTTGACTACAACAAGTTTGGATGCACTATTGGAGCAAATCAACGCTCTTGAAGTCTGGGCTGACCAAAATTGGTGAGTCTTTTATCTAATGATAATAAAAATAATAACTACTATTTTATCAGGTTGACTTTCAGACGTATAACTATCTGTTAATTATTCAAGGACCTGTAATCCTACCTATTAACAATCGTTGTAGTTAAGATTAAGGTAAAAAGTAGAATAATATGAAAATGAAATTAGTTGAAAGGATAAGAATTTATTAGAGTCAAATACGTTTTTCTTGGACATCTACGAAGACTTCAATAGTTTTAGATTCTTTTTGAATAGCAAGATGTACGTTTCGTCGCGGGTTGTTTTTTCGAGTCGGTTGAAAATGCGGGCTCCCCGGTAGGCAAACGACTGTTTTCCAGTTTCAGTGCGCATTTTCGGTAAAAAAACAAAAGAGCCATTGCCTCTAGTGTTGACATATTTCATCAAGAGAGATAGATGTTCGCTTAGCTGTTATCACGTTTATTTGGCACAGGTTAGATTTGCCGTCAACAGAAATCCTGAATGTTTCAAATGGACTCTAAAATTTACCGAAAAAGAGCTCTCTGAGAATTGTGCTATAGCCTCTCTTTCTCTCTCGAGCCAGCGCGAGAAGGAGCAGTTCTGTCTCATGTTCTCGCTTTTCTAGAAACGCTTCATTTTGTCACTGAGATTTACTGAAGAGTCTTTCAGACTTTGCTTACACTTTGGGATGTCGTGCAGTTTATCTCGATATCAAAGTTTGGTTCGCATTGGAGTAAAAACGCATTAAAAATGCATTAGGAATGAGACAGAAAAACATCCAAATTCTTTTGTCTCAATTTGAGGTTTTGTCGGAGTCTATGGAGATGTGCTAAGACCAAGACACGTGGATGAAATCAAAACGTCTAGATCGAATTTGAAAGTGATAGCTTACTGAAATGAAAGACCGTTGTAGTCTGAGTTTAGAAAAAATGTTATCCTAATTCTGACTCATGTTTGCTCTTTATGAACCAAGATTTACGAAAGCATGAACAGAGTTAGATATTCGCTTCGCTGTCCTCATGTTCATTTAGCCAGGTTAAAATTTGCCTATCAGGAGAAGTCCTGAAGTCTTGAATTCTCCTCATCATACCATGATATACTGATCGTTCCGATTTGAATAATGTCTCCGCGGTGCTTTAATAAGGAAGCGTACACAGTAATACTCCTCCCGATGTAGTAAGTAGGATGTCCTTCCCGCGGGGGGGGGGGGGTAACTTCTTAAGTTTCCATGATACGGGGTTGTGCCATTGAACGCGAAAAACTACCACCCATAAATCCGGAAAAATTTCAGAAAAGTATACCCATAAATCCGGAAAAGCTGACAAAGTTCACCCACAAATGAAGCGTTACAAAAAATAATGCCGATAAATCCGGAAAATATAAAAATCGTTGAAAACCATACCCATAAATCCGGAATCCATCATACAAAAGGTACCCTAAAAAATGGCACAACCCCGTACCATGGAGAACTAAGTTACCCCCCCCCCCCCGGGATGTCCTCTCTTCTGTTTGAGCAGTTTGAGTTCGTGAGGATGCTGCCCTGATTCGAAAAATTTGTCATTGTGTTGGAATTCTTATCCCTTCCTTGTGGTTAGGCCCCTTGGTGGTGAGCCAGATCACCTAATTGAATGATCAATTCATCATTGGCTTTTTATACTTTCGACAAACCATCTCAACGCTCTGAATAACTGTTTTAAAATTGAAATTGGTTTTATGGGATAGGAGTCTTTATCTTTCCTTCTTTGGAGGAATAAGATTACGGCA
>REGL01000071.1:334897-353758 GCA_004194395.1 Aurelia aurita complex sp. Pacific | reverse complement strand
GTCCTGGGATCTAATCCAGGCTTTTTGCTAAAGATTAAGTCATAAATCTTTAAAATCGCTTTAGTGTACGATTTATTGTGGCCTGCCAAACGTGCATAGTTTATTTTCGCGCACCCGGTAGATTATGTTTGAATTGCATAATATAAAAAATGACAGATCTTCCGACGGGCCTGAAGAACGTAGATAGAAAAGTAATAAACTTTCTGACAGAGTTTATTTATTCGAAAACATCAGTAAAGGCATGAGCAATACTTTCAGTAGCTTATTCTCAATACGATTTAACGAAACAACGTTGATAGCAGCGAGAAGATGTAGACTCCCGTTCAATTTTTTGCATTTTTGTTGTTGTTTACATTCGGCCAGAGAAACTTACAACACAACACAAAGTTTATTGCAATTGAAATGAACTGAGGCCCGTGATATTATTTGAACTTGAAAGTGCAAAAAATGGACAAGCAAAAAATTTGATTTTGCCGGGGCCCCTTGCGGGGCCCAGCTAGATGATATCATTGCAACATACAATGGAAAACAAAGCTTCATTTTTACGGGCCCCTGGCGGGGCCCGGGCCCCGGGGCACTTGCCCCGGCTACCCCCCCCTCTCGGCGGTCCTGGGGATCCGAGACAGTTTTCTACAGTTCCCCATTATAATCTTTGTAAAGATCATCAGTTGATAAATTATCAGTTCTTTTGCAGTTTGTGCTTACGGAAGGCTATAGTTATAAATTTAAGACGTGCACGTCTAAAGAAAACAGTTGCTTTCTCTGGCAGAGGCAAGTTTCCTAATTCTTCATCCCTTTCTGCTATCTAATCTATGCATGGGCAGTAGACACTGGTTCATCAGAAATTATCATTTCACTCACCCAAATATTATGTGCTTCTCCTTTATACGGTGGCCCACAAATGTCGAGGTAAACTCTTTCTCGAGGCAAGGCTTTCTTTCTTCCGGCAAAACTCTTTTGTCCAGAAGGCATTTCTCAAGGCAAAAGTCCTTCACAGCGAAAAACTGTCTGTCTCATGGGCATGGCACAACTTTCTCACAGCGCACAGACTCTTTAATGTGGTCGTAGGGAAGACACATCCTTTACTTCTTTCCGCCCTCGATTTTCGAATCGAATAAATCAGCAAGGGCAACATTCCACTTCCCGGCCTACCTCGAACGAAGGTGGAATGATGGCATGGTGGCATATTCAACATGTGATTCAACTCCATTGCCCATGATATGTCACATACAAATACACGTTATCATGCTCCCAAATAATTAGTCTAATTACTAAACGAATACAAATACCCCCTTTCATACTGCCAAGTTAACTAGCTTAACTAAACCAGGTTATCAACTGTCGTGTTTTTTAGGTTAATCCAATAAATCGAATGCACTGATTGGTTGAAACTTAGCTTGGTTTAGATAAAGCTGGTTTAACTGTGCCAGTATGAATGTGGTAAAGGAAGCAATGAGTCTAAGTGCTAAGCAAAACATACATTGACTACATTATCGTATTTATCGCCACAGAAAATTGTGATAAACATGCCCAATGCTTAATTCCATTCTGACTTTTTAAAGTTGACTAGTTTGAATTCATTACTCTACCAATCAAAGTTACCTTGCAGGTCTATTGCTAAGGGACATTCTCTATCAAATCATAACTGAGTGTAAACAGATTCTTAATATTTTTACATCCAGCAGTTGCACTGCTTTTTATGTGCGTGAAAGATCAGCTAAAGTTGCAAGCTCTCTTGAAACCCAACTTGGCCAGTGCTCAATGGAAATACCTTGATCACGCACTCTTGCAAAGAGTGACGTTGGCCTCAGCTCATTAATTGCATCTGTAGCCTTTCCCCAAAGGGCCATATTCAACTTCACACCAAGAATCAAGGAGTAAAAATATTTCTGCTCAGTGCTTCCAGCATAATGCCTTGCCTCTGCTAGCTGGTTTTGGCACTCATAAATAACCTTATCCTTACTGATAATTTCTTCATTTCGGCTGGCATGAACTTGTGCTAACATGTCTCTCAATGTCTGTGCTTCCGTATTTGCTGTCTGGAGCTGATATTCTAACCGTACCTGATCAGTTTTCAAATCTTCTATCTCTTTCTTGTTGAGCTCAAGATGCTCTTTGTGCAAATCTTCCAGAGTCTTCCTGGCTTCAGTTATTGCCTTGTGCAGGTCTTCTTCTCTCTCTGCAACACCTTCTATTGTGTTGAAATCAATACTTCTGCCTCCAATGTCAACACTGACTTTCCCACACCCTGCAAATGCTGCAGCCATGCTATTTACTGCTTCATCTTCCTGTTGCTGTTTGTGATGGAATTCTCTCATTAAATCCCTTACATGCAGTTCTCTTCTGTGCCTTTCTGTCTGCCTTGTTGATTGCTCAAGAGCCTTTTCTGCATTTGCATCTATTCTCATACGCTCCACTTCTTGGCCAGCTCGAAAAGCAATTTCCTCAGCAGCAATCAACTTTTGTTGCAGAACTTTCTCAGTAAAGCTGGCATCAATCTGTGATTTGTAAGCATTGGGATCACCTGCATTGAATTGCATCCTTGCCAATTCACTTCGAAGATGGCCTAACTCATAATCCTGATCACGAATCTCTTTCTTCAAACTCTTAAGAGACACTTCCAGTGTTTGGCAATAGTCTCTACTTGCGGTCAGGTCTTCATTTGGTCCTGGGGGATTATCAAGCCTAAAGAATTTCCTCACAGGCTCGGCTTCCATCACATCTTGCAGAGAAAACAAATGCTTCATGAAGTCTTCTAGGCCTCTTTGCCTTTTTTGGATGAAAAAACGATCAAAATTATTTCTGAAGATCCTCTTCGGTGGCAAATTGAGCTGAAACCCAGGGAACCTCCTCTTTAATTTCTTGTTCAGTAGGACGAAATCAGAGTATCTTCGAAACACGATCCACGTTCGCTCTCCATTGTTTACCTCGACTTTGTACAAGGTAAATCGTCCCTGTGGCTCAAACGTTTCTTGTCCTCGTATAGCAGAGATGAAACCATTTCTGCTTCCATTACTGGTGAAAGAGTAGTTGCTCTTACCTCCAACAGAATATTCGGAAGGTGCAGTTGATTCCGTGTCTGTGTTATCATCTGTCGTGAATGCAGCAGCCATTTTGATCCAAGTACCAAACCAACAAATCTGATTCCCAAACTGAAACGAGGTCATGTGATTGGGGTTGCATGTTGCATCCGAAATGACGTCATGTCAACATTCCAAAATATGCTGAAATCAATGTATCAAAAGACTTGCCCCAAGTCTATTTCGTCAACTGTAATAAGTCTATCTGAAAGTAAACTAAGAAACACTCTTTTCGATTTTCATTTATTGATTGTGAACAAAAATTCCATCCTTTTGCAGTGAACATGCCTTGATTTAAGAATTACACGTTTTTTATAAGAAACTTGGATCAGCACTTAGTTTAGTACTTCTTAATTTCGCATGGAAATTTCTGTGTTTTAGTAGTAAAAGTTTCTTATTTTGTTTCTTATTTTTTTGGGCCTAAAATTGCGATATTGTTCAAATTTGAGCCTTCTTCTCGACAAAGGGCATCCATTTTACATTGGCATTGTCATCACGAATAAGTCATGCACATTCAGGCAAAAATTTACCAATTTTTGTCGTTAAAAGTTAAAAAAGATGACAGTACCTTTGTTAGAGAGACATAGAATAAAAGAGACATACAGAATTTGAATGTTAAGAGTTTCTTAACTATTCTTGAGCGTAGTACTAGAGTTTCTTAAATTTTTGGTCATCGTAGTCATCGTAGTACTAGTTTCTTATAAACCAGTTTGTTATAAAAAAACGTGTATGGTGTAGATAGTTTTCATCGCAAATTTCAGATGAGCTTCAAGACAATCAAAATATTTGTAAGAAGATTGGATATCACTCAAAAGTAAGCGTTGAACGACATATCATATCATATCATATCATTGCCGTTACACGTTATACAAAGTATTTCTACTTATTCATGGTGACCATTTCAATGCAAAATGCAAGCCCTTTGTCGATAAGAAGGCTCAACTTCGAGCCATAACGCAATTTTAGACCCCAAAAATAAGAAACTAATTAAGAAACTTTTACTACTAAAACACCGAAATTTTCATGCGAAATTAAGAAACTTTTAGTATTGAGTGCTGATCCAAGTCTCTTTTAAAAAAACCTGTATACCTTTGTACTTTGCGTTCAAAAGCTTATTGGTACTGAGCTCCTCTTCTGAACTGTACCAATTTTTCTTAAATTTTTGGCCATCTTTGTACTTGTGTTTTATAAACCAGTTTCATACAAAAAATACGCGATGTGAGATTTATAACATAACAGAATTCTACTATTTTTGAAAAGAAATTAGTTTCGTAGAAACTCTAACCAGGCAAATCAGCCATGTGACAATAAATTGCATTTCAAGTTCATGAAATTGCAACTATTCCTTAGACCATAGGTACCACAAAAGAAATATTGCAAATCGTCTCGTTTTATTATATGATTCCAATGCATTTCAGATACGTTACAAATGCAATTTGACTAATCTTACGACTTAAAACAGAAAGTCATTCCCAATAAGGGATAGTGCAAAGTCTATTTTATAACATGACCGGTGCAAAACGTAACGGGGTAACTACTTTTTTCGAGCTTGTACGGAACTGGGTCAACACTTTTTACAAAGCAATATGAACGGGGAAGTAACTTTTTATAAGTTCGAGATGAAGTTTGAAATATAAAATGGCTCATTTTGAGGACAAAATTATGAAACGTGCAAATGCTTGAAAGGATGTGTTTGAAAATGACGCAAAATGTACTTGTCAGTCGTTTGCAAGAACAATCCATCAGTCATTCTCTTCATCTTCAAAGTCGATTTTTTCGTTGACAAAGACTCGTAAGGGCCAGAATTGATTTTGTTATGGTCTTTGGCTAATTCATCGTTGGTACTTTACAACATCTGTTGTTCATGAATACGGGAGACACTTTTTTTTAAGGAAAGGGTAACAGGGCAGTTGGTTTTTTTGCAATAATTTCATACAGGGCGAGCAGATTTTTTTGCAAGAGTTTTTGTTCTCCACCGGCCATGTAATATAATAAATTTTGCACTGTCCCTAATACATCCAGCTACTTCAATAAATAAAAACAGCACTAAAGTTTTGTTTAACTTCAACTACAAATGTTGAACTACACTATTGTTGTGCATATCTTTTACTCTTTTCCCGGCAAGAAATAAAATGCGATACAGTTGAACCAGGTCCCACCATCTCGAGGCCTCGTGTAAAAAGGCTGTAATAAGAGTTCTTGGGAACAAGCAAAACCGAAAAAGGGCTGTTATATTTCTTTAATTTGAAGGACAATTTTTAACATTATGTATCACTGACGATGTTTGTCCCCAAAACCGGTAGTTTCGACCTACTACCGTTTTCCAAAGCAAGTAGTAATTATAGATATGAAAGTACAAGTGTCCCAAAACCGGTTGCCGGACAATTGTAGGACGGCTTCGGTGAAAAATTTGAAATTCTGGCCTTTTTTTCGGAAATTTGCCGGACAAAGGTAGAACCGCTTTAGTGAGAAATTGTAATTTCTGGTCTTTTTTCTGTAAATTTGACGGACAAAGGTAGAACCGCTTATGTGAAAATTTTGAAATACTAGTCTTTTCTGCCTAAATTTGGCGGACAAAGGGAGAACCAGCTTCCAGGTAAACTTCAGAATTTTGATTAGATAGGAGGTTGGGAAACTTGATTTTTGTGACAAACTGATGGACAAGGAAGAATGATATTCAAATTTCACCTTTGTCCCAAAAACTGGTTGTTTTGGGCACGAAAGGTGTACTATTTGATAAAAGCATCGGTTATTTTTCCAATTCCTCTGGACAAACATGGGGTCAAATATTTTACAGTACTTGCCCGCCCTTGGAGCAAGGGAGCACGAACATAGAAATACGGAACAAGAGAATAGAGCACACCAATCTTTGGGAAGAAGTATAGAAAAGCTAGAGAATCAAGTCCAATTCTGGAGGGAGTACTCCCGGAGTACTCTGCTTCGTAAAGGGCAGTAAGGGAGCAATTATCAGAGTCTTAGGGAAATGACAATTTGTTCGAGATAGTGAAATTTCGAAACAACCGCAGCTCAATATTTAGGGGAATTACTGGATTGTTAGATTGTTCGAGATAGTGAGTAAATCAATATATCCCAGTTCGAGTTATCGAAGTTCAGCTGTACATATAATATGCTATAATACAAATACAAAGGTATAGTATATTCAAAGTACAGTAAGTCCTCGCATATAGGACACTCACTATTTTGAATCACGCTGTTTAATTTCTTATATGTAAGAAAATATCTGTACGTAAAAGAGGCTGGCAGATTTCTTATATGTCCTATGATATGCCCTTTCATATGCCAGCTTTCCTCTGTTAATAGTATTTTTTAAATTTCTTGAACCATACTGAATACTTGCAAAGGTCTGAAGCAGTAAAGGTCTAAATCTATTAGTAATGATGCATTATTTCATGTGTTTTAATGTCAAATTTGAGTGATTGAAAAACAACCATGATATTGCAATAAATCCTATTCCATAATGTTAACCATTTGCAAGAAATTGTAAAAAAAAACTGGCTGTCTAAGTTCCTTTTAAAGGAGAAAATATTTCTTATGAAGGCAGGCTGCAGTTTCTTATATGTCCATTTCTTTTATGCGGGACTTACTGCACTACAATCTTACCCTAGCTTTCCTAACGATAAACAAATATCTCATCTACAGAAATGGTAGTAATAAAAATAAAGTATCAGCGGTGCCATCGAGAAGTGGTGGTAGCAAGGGTAGTTGCCAGGGGGCTCGGGGCCTTCAGGGGCCCGGAAAAAACAAAGTGTGTATTCTCCCTCTCTAGTGTTCAATTTCCTCAAGGAGCGTTTCTAGACCCACGGACCCACTGGCATTCTAAACTTAGTCTTAACACACGAGATGAACAAGTTTTCGATCTGAAAATTGTGTTTTTAACAGTGCATAGTAGGGGGTGGTCCGAGGGAAAGGTGGTCCAAGAAAATTTTCCGGCAACTTACCCGATAATGCGTAGTATTGACAGGGCAAGAAAGCTAAAATTTTCAATGAGATTTGCCCAAGATTGTACCGAGATCCTTTCATTGTTTTTCCATTCAAATTTCGAAACTTGATCCGAACACTAGTGCAACGGAGAGATCAGAAACATAGACCGCAATTTCCTAAAATCCGAAATCCTTCCTAAAATTGCTTTAATCTGAAGATGCAAAAAATCAATGGCCCTCTTAATAATCTACTCCTTCCAAGCTGCAGAGTTCGTAAGAAGTCGAGTATTTGGCTTGAAAATAATTTCTTAAGTTGGCAAAATCAACCAGTCATCATAAATTTGATAGCTAAAATCGGCTCAGTAAACTAATCAACTTGGCATGTCAAAAATAAAGATAGCTTTCGAAGAATGGCAAATGATATATTCAATATGCAAACCAATGAGTGTATGACTTCCGAGAAATCATGGCTGTTTTTAGCAGAAATCGTCCTGAAACTGAGGGAAATTTTGTTACAAAAATGATGAAATTTCACATGGTTGTTCGGTTGTTCCATGGAAACCTTGAGCAAACGGACAGTTTATCCAATAATTTCCAAACAGGGAAATGTAAATAGCTTCCTTTCACCAGCGGTTATAACCAAAGATCCTTCACTTTTCCTCGAGAAACTGGTCTGCTTCGTCAAAATTTCTACGAAGAAACCACAGGGAAAGTTTGGTATTTTTTGCTTGGTTTACTGTTAAGTTTGCCACCAAACTTCGAATACTACTTTCCATAGTCCATCATAGAATACAAAACTATTCAGTTAATAATGTTGCAAGCAGTTTACAGCTATGCTTACATAAAACGTAAAATGACGTTTCAATATCCATAAAAACATTATAAATGTTCAATTCAAGCGCACAGATACGCATTTCTTGTCCATTCCGATGCCTTCTTGACATGAGATTTGCGATGTTTTTCGCTTCGTTCTTCGCTAACAGTGTGCTGCTATTTCAATCTCCATTATAGCAACGCCATATGGGCACTGCTGGATTGCATTTTCATTGCACTTCGTTCATTCAGCTTACTAATATATAACCGTTCTTAGTTTAAAGGTGTGATTCAGGTGTGATGAGGCAAATTCATTAGCATACCAAAACGCTTGCACGTACAGTGCTGGTGCCACAGGGAGGGTTTGGGGGGTTAGGCCCTTTACTTTTCTCCAAGATTAGTTTCCATTTTGTTCAAATCCGTCCATAAAGTGACTCGATAACGAGTATATGCTGAAAACGTCGTGTTCTATAAATCTATGCTATTTTATAGTACTGGGCGGAAATCTATCAGTCGTAGAAACTGGGTGGCAGCAATTTACCAGAGTTGTGTCCGCCATTTGCCAGGAAAAACCGCGCTCCCTAGTCTCTTCTTTACTTATCAAAATGGTCTATTGTATATTTATTGAATTGTTGTTTAATTTCTATAGTACCACACCCACCAAACACATTGTGTTTATCGACGGAAGGGTTAGGTGACTAGATTTTTTAACTTTGATGACAAAAGAGCAATTATTGGACCAAAAAGGACACCACCTGAGAAGAAAAGGGAGTTTCCCGGTTGGGATCCTGAAAATTCTCTTATTGGGTGCATTGATCACCTCCTTGTGTTTAGCTACCTCTTCTGATATCATCTCATCACTATGATCTCATAGTTTGCTGAGACCAGTGTCAGAGGAAAATATGATGTTAATCAAATGGCTCGTTAATTAAGAATTTTCAGGTTCCTGTAAACCAATTGCAAAGGACTGATCTTTCAGTTCTTTTCCGATTGGATTCCTCTGATTTAAATCTTGCAATGTAGACATCAAAGAAAATGTGTCAAGTGTGGCCATATTTCGTAAGCAAATTGAGTGAACGAACTACAATCTCAACACTTCATCGTCAAAATTTCAGTTGAGTTTATACGCACTTCTCATCATTAGGTCAAAGTATGCATCACTGTCTATGGAGGCACTAACACCAGAATAGTAATTCAGAAATTCATCTAATGTGATCTAGAAATAAAAAGAGAAGGTTTACAATTTAACTCAAGGAATCCAAAGAATGGACTGATTACGATGAATCCCATAGTAATCGCTCATCAAAACGAGATTTACACAAGCGATAACTATGTCCATGTAATCAGTCTATCCAAAGAAATATGCTCAGCTTTTAACTATACTCCGGGCAGCATAGGCTCCAAATCTTTATCTCGGTGTAAAAAGGTAGATTTCATTCTATTTTGGAATTAGCCGTGATAAAAATGTGCAATNGGTGTAAAATTCAATGACCTATTTCTTCTGATTGAATGGCTTGAAAGAAACTTTAGATACTTATCTATAATTCTACCGCTGGACTTTTGAGAAATTTTGAATATTTTTGGAAATTACAGCGTATCTTACATTTCAACTCATTTGAGGATGTGACGTCATCAACTTTCTAAATCATAAACCAGATGAGTGACAGACTTTTGCTTGATACCATATTGTAGGCATTCATAAATTATGGTTTTCTTCGAAATTATTTCATGTTAGGTCAAACAGTATAGAAATTACGATGGTTTTAAGTTTTTTGAAGATTATTCTTGAATTCTTGACAAAGAAGAAAAACACTCTAATTCTGAGAATATTGAAGATTTCAGGAAATTCCAACGGTAGAATTATAGAGAATTAGCTAAAGTTTCTTTGAAGTCATTCAGTTCAAAGAAATAGGTCACTCAATTTTACATCAGCCTTTTTAAAGATTTGGAACCTATGCTCCTGCGAGCAGCACTCGTGTGCTTGCGCACATTAATGAGGTATGTTGATGCATGCTCTTAAACTGCAGAAGGTGGTCATAAAGCTGCATATCTATCCAACCTCTCTGTTTATTCGCTTATGTGTCTGTGATCAAGCTCGACTATAATCTAAGACTTACAATTTCATATGAACAGCGAAAAATGGATTTTCCGTGAAAATTCCAAATTTTTTACAATATCACAACTCAAAAGACGGTTTTCAAGCAACGATTTCATTGTATTTCTCCCTTAGGAATAAAGTAAAGACAATTCAAGAAACTATAATTGGATCTTTGATACAAAGAGCAATCAGAAATATTAATGATGATCAATAACATGATCAATAAACCTTTTAGTTTAGCTATTCTGAAAAGAATCCGAATTGAACGATATTTTGCTACAATTTTGTAGAATATGCTACTCGATTGAACCTCGCGTATAAAAGTGTATAATTAAAAATAACGCTCGATCAAGGCTCTTTTGTAGAATAGTTAAAAGGTCTCTTGCTGAAAATTTTTTTAAATTGCATACTTTTTATTGGCTTACCTGGTCGATGAAAAATTACACAATTCGAAATTCAAAAAGCATTCTCTACTTACCGTTCCATCTTTATCGTCTGGTGTATCAAACGAATCCAGAAACTTCCTAAAACATTGCTCTTCTGTCCATTCACCATTCATATATTTTGGATGTTTCTTCACATTGTATACGCTAAAATAAGAAGGAAGAGAAGAATTACGACAATAGATCTGTGCGTGAAGACAAAATACAAGTTGGAAAGGGTAATCTAATCTAGATCTTACCGCATCGAGTGCGCCAAAAAAACTACCTACTTTTGACATGCCACGAAACATCGTAGGTTGCACATGGGTTATGGTATGGGACTACTAGTCACTTCTCGACTAGCCACTTTTCGTTGGCTTCAGGTGAGTCAGGGCTAATGCCATACCGTGACGGGTACATAGGCTAAGCCGATTTTGAATTTTATGAAAATCCTTGATCTGGAAACAGTAAACATGATTCTGTTATAATCGATAAAAACAATGCAAGAATAAAATTTTCTAACAAGGCATTTCGCATATCTTTGGTTATAAGGGCAATGAATAAGCTCCATTTATTCATAAACAGATCTAACATTTGCAAATCACGATCATACAATCCAAATTTGCCGAAATCGAAATTCCCTTGTAAGTAATGTTATATACCACTTAAACATGATAGTAACTCAGTATTTTCAAGTTGCAAGCCTTTGTAGGCCCTTCTGGTCCATTATGCGCATATAAACTGTTTTAAATTCGCTTTTTCTTGCATGGGTTTGCTCATCATCTCAACTACATTTCAATATCTGCAGTGAGAAGGGTATTCCCCTTCGCAGCTTATCCGCCATCTTCCAGAAAAGTAGCGCGCCGCTCCAGACCTCTTTGAAATGCGTCTTAGGAAGTGAATCGGTTATGACCAGCTGCACGAGCAGTCGCTCGATCCTTGCGAAATCTTTTACTGTTGCTGCCTCTGCCATCAATTCGAAAACATTTGCTTTTAAACGTTCCCTTGTTACGAAATAAGATCCAATGCTTTTCAATCGATTTAGGCTGTTTCCATATGAATGATTTTCAAGGAGTGGTTTACTTCTCCGGGAACAGACCGCCTAAAAATCAACAACAATTGTCGACTATCATTTGGGAACATCAACAGGTAAAATCAGCCTTGCGTACAATATATTGTGGCCTGTCACAAATAAATATTTGCAAAAAGATGGTGGTAAGAGAACATCAAATCTTTCAGGCCTCGATATCTTTCTGACTGTGAATGATTTTCTAGATTCTTTGTAAAATAGATATTGCATGAAAGTGAAGGAGAAGGTGAACATACCCTTTTAAATCATCAACTGTAATTAAGCCATCTCCTGTCTTATCAAGTTTGTTGAAAGCAAGTTGGATTATGTTTTTCCTTGACTTGTTCATTGCTGGCTACAGTAAGAGAGAACTTTAAATATAAATGCAGTAGAGTAACTATGATGTACCTAATTCACACTGGCAAGTTAACCCGGTTTAAAAGTTGTCATTCCAACAAATAAATTCATTTGATTGGTTGAAATTTAACCTTTTAACCGTGTAAATCTGAATGAAGTATATGATAAACTATTTCACTTGTGCTGTCCATGATATATCAACGTCAACTTACACAGCTACGGCAAATCTCTCTTTTAAAGTGAAGTGCAGCGATTGCCAGTGATAATCGCATTTTGAGCATGCTTACTGTAGTACACTTTTCACACGTTTACAGGCTGGATGCTATGATGGTTGAGCTTTGCAGCGATCGCCACTGAAAAGTTACACAATTTAATTTAGATTTCATCCTATTTCAAATTCTACTGTGCTGCCAGCAATCACATGAAGAAATGGAGATCAAGTTTCCTGCGGTTCAGCGGCAATCTCAAGACCAAATGGCTTTGATGGAGACTATGGCTTTAAAGGTTGTACCATGCCACCAAATTAAGGCCTGCTGAAAATACAAATGCGTCCAGTGCTGAATCAAACAGCATTGTTAGCCTATATAGCACCTGTACGATACACTATATCATTCTTTTTAAATTCTGAATTTTGTCTTTTGAAAAGTATCATAAGTAAATATGCTCGCTGCATAACATTTTTCAATGAACTTACTCGTAGTGATATGAGAAATTCATCAAAATCCAAGGTTCCACTGTGATCTCTATCAAATGCCTCAAATGTTTCCTTTATTTCCTGAAAAATCATGATAGGGTAAAGTCTTTAGAGAAGAAACTTTTGCGGGAAGAAACTTGTCCAAAAAGCGCAAAATTTTGGAATAAACTTTTGCGAAATGACCAAAATGGGAAATTTTGCAGGAATAAAATTTCGCGAATGAGGTTTCTTGTCAAATTTCATAATGCCTCAAACAATAATAATAACAATATAATAATACTTTATTTTCACAAGGGTAATTCAATCAGCTATAAAGCTGCTATTTTCAGTAATTTATTTTGAGTGGGCAGGAAGTATTTCTAGCTGCTTAAAGCTAATTTAAGCCCACTGTGCATGCCGCACCCAGGCACGGGACCCCTAGTTTAACGTCCCTTCCGAAGGATGGCGAGGTGAGTTGCGAAGCCAAGCNTTTACAAAACATGGTGGTCATTTATTGCCATGGGATTGAAAATCTTTAGTATCTGTTTGAGAAGCTATGTCTTATAACTCTTGAGAGAGGTGAAACGCCCGTGCGTATTGTTCTGCGTGAGGAGAGTCCTAACGATTTGATCAAGTGTTTTAGGCCCTTTTTCACTCATTTTGCAACAATGAAATTTTTGTAAAGTTGAAATTTACCTATATTTGCAGTGCTCAAAACAAGGCGAATAAAATCACAAAAATACTTCAATCTTTTGGCTTTTAACTAGAATTTGAATCATACAAATTCAGTAATTTATTTTGAGTGGGCAGGAAGTATTTCTAGCTACTGAAAGCTAATTTAAGCCCACTGTGCATGCCGCATCCAGGCACGGGACCCCTAGTTTAACGTCCCTTCCGAAGGACGGCAAGGTGAGTTGCGAAGCCAAGCCTCCGTGGTCACCCATCCGGAGTTTGACCTCACTCGACCGAGCTTAACTTCAGTCTCCTGACGGAAACTGATTAAGCCGCTCAGCCACTCACCCCATCAAGAGAAGCCCTGTGAAATTAAAGAAAAAAATGTGAAACACATAAAGAGGAAGTTACAAACAATTAATTCAAAACAGTTAAAGACTTTCAATACCCAATAAAATTTCATATCTATTAACTGTTCCTTTGACTCCTCAATAACTCTTTAAAATCTTGAAAAATCTTCCATAAATATGCTTGTAGTAGCATAGTTCAAAAGGGTTTTTGTCAAAGAAGAGAAATATAAATATTTGATTACACAGATATTTGATGCTGCAGCTTAGGAAAGTTCGCCTGAATAAACTGTACCATACATACAAGGATTCTCATTAGGATGAACAGAGACCAGAGACCTTGAAGAATTCCTGGAAATTAATGTATACAAAGGCTGCATCATTGTATGTGTCAACATGGGATATCAAGGTGACAATGCTTACTTTTGGTTCCAATATCAGCCCATAATCTCTGAGTCCTTTTTTGAATTCATTGAAATCCAGCTTTCTGTTCCCATCATCATCCATGATTTTGAATACCCTGAAATGGTCAAAAGTCAGAAAATGTACTAACAGGTGCACTAAAAAAGTTCAGACGTTTGAAAAACTGTAGAACTAGAATAACAATGGATGGATTTGAGTGAATTGAGTTTTGTTGGTCTTATACCTCTATGAGTACTGAAAATATTTGGCAGAATCAATTCTACAAAATTCCCTTGTTTTGCAAAATGCCTGAAAAGGGGCTAAAATGCTTGATCAAATCCTGAAGAAACTTGTCACAGCAAAGCAAACAATACAAAAAGTACAGTTTCATGGGTATACATTGCATTATTAGATTTCATTTATATTCAATGTGCATTCTTTTTCTTTGTGTGCAGTGCAAGGATTCAGTCTGTGTACACAGTAAGTTTTTTCTAATTAGACAATTTGATTTATTGCATGTGTCACTTCTTGCTGAGAACTTGAAGCTCAGGGTAATTGGAGAACAATACATCCAGTTGCACATGAGCTCCGAAAGGACGATAACTGGCACTAATAATCTACAGATTTCTCTAATGGAAAGTTCTCTTCAAATTTCAGGTTTGCAGTTGTGATTTCATTCAGAAATCTTGTGGGTAGACATAGTTATTGCTCCCTGTAGTCTTGTCCTTGTAGTAGAGTAGAGTAGCTTGTAAGTATAGTAATTAAGTAAATATGTATTGAAAAATTTTAGCAGAATGTAGAAAAAAAAGAAATCTTGTGTGTGCTCCTGAACAGGTACAAGATCTTTTTAAAACAATATCATTTCTAGGATATTTCTTGAAAACAAAAGGATTTTTGCAAAGGTGTACACTGATATGCCCCTTATGCAAATCAACAATTTCAGTGTAGTTTTGCTAACAGCATGAGGATCACTATCATATTCTATATGTTTTGTATTCCGATTCGTATATTTTATTAATGTTCTGTATTGATGTATCAATTTTTTGTAATATAGTTGCTATGTAGCGAAATCTAAAATATGAAAACTGAGCTGAACTATCAAATCAACTATTATTAGTGCCAGAATGAAGTCTCCAGTCTCCAATTATTATTGCACATATATATATATAGGGTTTTGGTATGGTTTAAAGTATAGGCACAGCGTGCGATTCTGTACTAGCACCCTTTTTCCTTTCAAATTTTTATACACTGCCAACACCCACGAGACTTAAGAAAAAATTGAGATTCATGCATGGATGGGCGGCGGGCCTATAAAATTTATCACTCATATGGGCCTAACCAATCGGTGTTTTGAATGACTATATCTACTAAAAAGATGATAACCTTCCCAAGCCTTTGATCCCTCCAGCTCCTCTGGACAAACAAGCAAGTCGTAGACGTTCAACTGGACACGTAGCAGAGTCCTTCATTTTGTTTGCCTTGCGTTTCATCTCAGCGTTCGTTCTTGCTGTGGCAGCCATTTTTCTTCGAGGTTGTTTAGAACGTTTGAATTGAAACCAATACGCAGTTGGTTCATTTGCATAACAAAGAAACTAAACAAAGAGATTGCCATAGCAACGTACTGCATGTTATTCAAACGGGATGCCTTGGAGGCTGCTAGATTCACTAGGGGAGGGGGGAGATAGCGTAAATAGCCTTTGTCCCAAAAATGTCCGATATCTTTCTGTATCTTTCAACAAGAAAATAACGATCTAAAAAACCTTTAATACCAAAATGTGAAGATTTTCGTTCAAAAACTGGGATGGGAAGCTATTATGGACTAGCCCGTTCAGCCTGTGTTCCGCTGCGTGTTCCACTGCTTGTCAAGTCATTGCGTTTTGCAAGGGTAAAGTTGCTTGTAGATTTTCTTCAACTTTTCTTATAAAATTGAATGGCAACATTTCAGTAATACAGTAAATGCATGCACACACATATAAGAATTTTGTGAATTAAGAACAACAGGGGTGGTCAAGTACGGTAAATTTTGTGACCCCACATTTGTCATGAGAACAAAAATAAACAAACCCGGTTTTGACCGAACTGCATGCTACACAACTTAGAAAAAGCCAAGTTTTGAGGACATAGCTGGTCACCACCAAATTATGGACATTTTCTCATGCAACACTGCATTCTTCCCCTTAGTTTCTATCCACTATAAAGTTTTCACATACAATAATAGATAACGCGTCGTTACCTCTGTCCTTTTTGTTGCAGCAATCTCACCCAGTTTTTGCTCTTGCAAATTAACATAGATGAATTTCAGGTACAGCGGTGCTACCTCTGTCCCAAATAGATGGTAAAACCCACCCAGTTTTTACATACCTATTGGACAACGACGGCACAATTTTTTTGTCCGTAGATTTAAGAAATAAGCCAAAGAATGTCTCTTGAATCTGGAAATAATGGCAATGTCAGCTTTGTCTTGCCATTGAACAGAAAAGAACCAGTGCTGACATAAGCAAATACACTCATTTTTTAAAATAAGAAACTAAGGTTCGGGGCTGGTAGGCAGTTTCTTAAGTTTTTGGGCCATTTTGCAACCAAAAGTTTCTTATGTCTTTCTTATATTTTTAATGCTGGAAGTGTAGAGTTAATTTTGTTTTGTCTGAAGGGCTCCCAAATTACTTAGTAAGATCTCAAAACAAATAAATTACATAATTCGCACTCAAAATAATGTTCAAACAGTTGCTATAACTGTACAGTGTCAAAACATTTTGAGTGCGACAGGAAAATTAAAACTGTAGATTACAAAAGTTTCTTAGCTTTTTCAATTCAGATAGGGTTGTTTCTTAGCTTTCGAAAAATTGAGCCTACCGTTTCTTATAAGCGGTTTCTTATAACAAAAAAAAATGAGTGTACAACCAGTTTTGGGGACAAACCTTGCCCATTGCCTAATGGCAAATTGTCAAAAATCTCGTAGGAAAAAGCCAAATTCACTGAAAACAAAAAAGCCAACTTTTGGGGACAAAGCTGGCCCAGACTTAAGGGGAAAAGCCAACTTTTGGGACAGACCTAGCACCTAGAACCACTGTCTCCATAGGGACATGACCACCCCTGGAACAACCAGGCTGAACTTTTCAAATCGACCCCGATTTAATAAGACCAATCCATTATATTCGTTCTATAAGAACCTAAAACTTGCAGAATTGTAGGTTCTTATACGCAGGTGTTTATTGCATCCATCAAAGCCATCAAAGACGACTTTTTGAACCATAAAACTCATAAAAGTAAGCTAAGAGTAGAATAAAGAGCTAAGTGATAATCATAAGTCGTAATTTTTAGTTTTATCTTGGTTGATGATAAGGTTTCTGTCAAAAACACTTTGCAACTAAATGGCAAAAACTGAGAAAGTTTCGAAACATAGAATTTGCCTTCTGTCAGATCATCTTACTCTCAAGAAAGGAGAGTTTTTGAGAGTTTCTTAATTTCTGGATGAGACTACTACAATTTCTTATAAGCAGAGCGTAGAATACAAGCGCACGAGTGCAGTGGAATATCTAAATAGCAGAGTAAAATAAAAAGGTGCCGAATGTCCCAAAGTACTCCTGTTTAATAGAACACCAAAAATTGATTATCAAACCTTGACAAAATTTTCTTTTTGACTTTTTTTGTCAAGGATCCAAAAATGTTTACAGATGTTAAAATGTTTGCTCTTGATGCACCAAGGTAGAAAAATAACATGTTGGAAAGCCCTATTTTGAGCTATACTTTTCAAGCAAAAACTCAATCTTGCCTAAGAATCAAAATTTTCAGATTTTCATCATCATTGAAGTCTTCAATGATAGTGTGCATTTCTTTCTGTCATTTATGATCATACTACCGTACCACAAAAATTGATCTTGCAAGCATTAGTGCTTTCTTTGCAGTATGATTCAAAACCAGGTAACCCTAAAAGAGCTAAATTTGATAAGTTTAAGACAAATTACAAGATCAGCTATGTCTGGGAAAATAATTTGGTAAACAAATAAATATTGAATATCGGTAGTGCAATCAAATTTTGGTGATCTTTCACAAACAGGAGTACTTTTTATGGACACCCCGTAGGATGAACTATGAAAGCTAGACTATATACAACTGATGAGTGGGATATTTTCTAAAATGCAACAGTTTATTTCATTGCAATGAAATATGAATCGTCTATCACGAGAATCAAACAACTTTCTGTGTGCTGAGAACTTATCATTTTCCTCACTCATAATTAGATTTTTGTGAAAAAAATTCAAATTGATCAAGGAACAGAAAACCAGTTATATATTTCAAGTCATATTCTGAAAATCCGTCATATTTTATTCCAGAATGATAAGCGATTTTATAAAATGCTTCATCTCCAAACAGCGGCGTAGGGGGAGATAAAATTTGGGGGGGGGGGGGCTGTCGGACAAAAAATCCATCGTTTGAGAAAATTTTGCACGACTTGAGGTGGATTTCTGTCCGACTATGGCTGATTTTTGCAAATTTTTCTGACCTTGGGGGGCTGCAGCCCCCCAGCCCCCTGTATTCTACGACTATGTCTCCAAATCCTTCGAAATATGCCTAATATCCTTGATCAAATTTTAAGGCAATCTTGATTAACAATGTCTATCTCATTGCTCAAATATTTACCAGGTATGTAAAGAGGGTGTTGTATAATCGTTTATTACCTGACTGACGTTTCAAAAACGAGGCAATACAAGAATCCCGCCAATCCCATTGGCTAATCGCACATTTCCCGCGGTTTTCCCGTAGCCTTGTATAATACGATACAAGGACGCGTTTTTGTCACCACAGCAACTAATTTAGGCCTGTGAGATTTACAATGAACTCAAACGACATAACAGTAACAAAATGAGTTTGACTAAATGGTATAAGTCAAAATTAGAAGCTATCAGGTAATAAAACTCATACTAACCGGTTTTGTAGTTGTACAGGAAGATATAAAGCCCTCGGTCTTATTGCACAGACCTCGCAA
>REGL01000071.1:314893-332550 GCA_004194395.1 Aurelia aurita complex sp. Pacific | reverse complement strand
TTAGCCAGATACTTAAGTTGATACAAATCATATGTAAAAAAATCCTTGTATGAATAGATGTGATACAAATACGGCCAGGTAGATAAGGATGTCCTTTATATAATGTTGTCATGATAGTGAGTATGTGGAAACCTTGTTTTCTTATATTTGGCCTAAATTCCCGAAGATCTGTAATTAATGCTTTTGATGTATGTATGTATGTATGTATGTAAAATTTTGCCATACAAATTAAAAATTAAAAGTAAAAATTTATGGAATGAAAGAAAGGCTATTTACAAGCGTACAATATGATAAAAACTAAGATCTAGTATAAAAACACCCCTAGTTTAAAATGGCAGGGATAGCATTAAAAGGTCAGTACAACCTTGTTTCCATAATGGTCCCTCCAGGGGTATTATAGAAAAGAAAAGTTTTCATGAAAAAAACGAGACAAAAATATTTTGTGTCAAAAGTAGAATGTAATGGCTCATTCCTAAGGAAGTTAAACAGCCTGTTTGGCCTGTTGTTTATGCAGTTTTTAGAAATTTAATAATATATATAGGGACTGTTTTCTTGATTTTGGAGGTATCTTTAAAGAAATTGTCCTTTATCTTATGTTTGAAACTGTTAACGTTTTCAGCAGACTTTAGGTCAGAGTGCAGATTGTTCCAGATTTTAGGTCCTAGGTAAGATATGCCACTTTGCCCTATGTTGCTCTTTCGAAAAGGTTGATTTAAAGGGTGATTTCAAAATGTAAGGTTCTCTTACGCGGGTTTTTACTGTATATCACATGCATTGTCATCGAGTTGGTGACTTTTCAAATCTTAAATATACCATCCAGACAATCTACTGTCACCAAATCTTGTATCACTTGCATCGTCTTCAAGGTTAATGAATTTCAAAGGGTATCAAGAATATACCGGGTGACTCAAAAATAAGTGACCCAAAGCAATCTGTTACAGAAAAAAATGTACGTGGCTGACTGAAATGCTTCAAGCGTTGTTCTACATTATGAGTATTTTTTGCAATTTTTTTCGGCACGGTGAATTTCCCGAATTAAGGATCATGAAAAAAAGGGCATGCTTGAAATCTTCAAAAAGTCGTCAAAAACAGGGGCCTTGTCAGATCTTCAAAACAACGAGGAGCGCGTTCTATTCATGCGGAGGAGCAGATATGTTCTCGTGACCATTGATATGTGGTTGTTGTTGCTGCTTGTTTTCACAGTTTTGAAAAAAGTGCAGCCTGAAAAAGAAACAAAAAGAAACAACCAAAAATAAAGTGGAAAGGCGCTTAAAGAGATCGTTGCTGCCAGTGCCAATGAAAGAAAGAGAAGCGTAGGTATGACCTGCTCTATTTTAGATTCTTTATGGCAACTTGAAATTTGATACCTAAACGATTTTATGACCAACACCTACCGACACAAAAAGCAAGAAGACAATGCAGTGCAGTGCAACTGCAAGCGACAGGCCAGTTCAGATAGGAAGCTTTGGCCAAGCCTTGTCTATACCTACCCCCTACTTACTAGTAGAACAATTGCACAAATATTAGAAGAAAGAAGGGCTACCTAGTTTGCACTTTAGCAGACACACTTTTAACATTTCTCTGTGTGTGAATTTTGTGCTGATTCTGGATGGAAAATGCATCAGTACTAAGATTAAAGTATACCTACTGAATCAGTGGGGGTTGGGGGCGGCAGCCCCCAAAAATACTTAACAAAACGAATTCATCCATTGCCTGTTCCTGCTGCAGTTTTAGGCCATATTTAAGTCACATTGACCTTCTTCAGTAATTACGAATTAGTCGCATTACGCTCGAATCTTGCATTATCCAATCAGATGATGAGATTTACATCACTATTGTTTAGAAAGCCAATCAGCAGTTAGTTCTAACAATACAATTCAATTCAACCTCTTTTTTCCTTGGAAACTGTGTCCGCCAAAGTGCATTTGTCCCGAAAGAAGCACCACAAGGCGTTTAGAGAAGCATTTTAAGCCTGGCTGTGGGAACTCTCTGGGAAGGGGAGCAGGTTAAAAGCAACTTAGCTAGGGGGGAATGGGTCCATCCAAATATAACCTTTTGTATTTGATGTTCTTGATCTATGAAAACAAAAGGAAGATTAGTGGCGCCTGCCGTTCTTTTGTGCTATGTTTAGATTATGTCGCTATATCTCCGTTCATTTACTTTAAGGGCACTTTTTCATTGAGCTAAAGGGGCACTTATTGCAATGAAGGCTATTTTTCGTTATTATCCAGTGTGCAGAGTGTGGCAACTACACGCACAAAATGTTTTACAAAATTTTATGTGCACGCTAATTTTGAATCACATGCTCCCAATGCCTCCCCGTTCCTACATCTCTTGAGAAAAAACACAAATTTCAGGATATCAGCTCCAATGATGGGAGGAGGAGGGCACTGCCGAAAATCTTTATCATCACACTCAGATGTACACTAATTTGGAAACTTTGCAGTGCCTGAAAGATTAATTTGAAGAATTTCATGGTGTGCATTTTCATTAAGGCTTTGAATTTATAAGACGGTTACTGGAAGTATTTGGGAAATATTTAATCAATTACACAGTAAAAGCTCATCCATGTGCGCATTTCACATTTGGAAAAGAAAAATGTTCATGTGTTATTTGTAGAGTTAGCAATCTGGGACATCTGCCATATGCAGAGCAAGCTGTCTACTTTGTGCAAGGCATGAAAATTTATGCACTGGCTAGAGCTGCACCAGGCTACCAAGTTTGCTAAATTTGGGAGCTTTCTCCCTGCAAGGAAGTTGTACACCTAGTCAACAACTAGTCAAGATTGTCGCGCATGACAAAAGGTACATATAGCAAAACTTTGAACTGTGAATAATATGAAAAGCCTCTGCCTGTCATTGGGCAAGAATATGTTCTTGCACAATAAACAGTAACAAGAAAAGTTTTCTCAATGTAAGAAAAATGTTTTGCAAATCTGACAGGGCTATATTAAAACATTTTACGCAGATAAGTTATCTGCTAGCTGATGCCCCCAAGAACTGGTTTGTGTAAATATGAATTAGTAAATTAATCCTTAGACAATTTAACATCCCTAGCCATGTTTTAGGCTCTAAGGCAAAGGCTTTTTCATCAATCCCTTTGCACCTCACTTTAACTGATAGTTTTCTCATACGATGTTTGCTTAGCTGCCTGATTATGAGTTCAGAGGAGAAGAAACCATTGATAAGGAAGCAATCTTCAAACCCAAGAGATCCATTTGTTATCAACTCATTGAACAGTTCAAACCATGGATCTACGGAAAATCTCAACATCCTTGCACAGCACACCAGATACAAATACTATGCCAAGTTACACCCAAAACAAGAACTGGTAAGCGATGACAATTGAAGTACCTTCTCAGTATAAGACTGTGTGCAGATCATAGTCATTTCAAAACCATCCATACAACAGGCCTTGTGCGGATTAACATGCCAAGAATTCTCAAGAATTCTTCATATTCTGATAAGAATTCATGATTAACTGTAAATGTTTTTTCAGCAAGAATTCTTAAGAAACTAAACTTTTCTCAAGAATTCGTAAGAATTTGTAAGAATTCTTGAAAATTCATAGGCAGGAAAGCCATGTGAAAGGGTTGTGCAAAGCTAAAAGCTTGCATGCACAAAGTGCAAAAACCTAAAACTTCCCATTCAAATTGATATTGTACCTACGAAATGTGAAAAATAGAGCCTGCTTACATGATCCCAGGATATCTTGCCTAGCAGGGATATCTCGCCTGGCTGGGACGTTTTTCTTTTTTGTATTTACATGGGAGACTGGGCAGGATTCGATTAATAGGTTTCCCGATTACCATACCAAAAGACGACCATATCACATGCAGATTAAGCTCAACTTCATCCTGGTAAGGCAGGCTATCCCACCTGTTTCTGTGTACATGGAGAAAATCATCCTGGCTTGACCCTACCATGGCAAGACAGCATGGAGACATCCTGGCAAGACAGGATGGGATGAAATTCCTGGCATGTAAACGCAAAGTGAGAATTGTATTTGTTTCTATTGGCAGCTATAGGCTGGCCCGGCGTACTGTAGCTTGGCTAGGCAAAATATCCCGCCAAGACAACAGAGCAGAAACTGCACAACATGACATCATCAAGCAGTCTGATATAAGGAAGTGTTTAGATGTATAAGCTTTTTGAAATGATATATCAAGAGTTTAAGACCCAAGAAAGTGTTGCCTAATTTTGCCACCTGTTGCAGGGAACTAGTGGGGCTCAAAGCAAATGATTGTTGCGAATGCTCGCACAGTTTCTGCTCTGTCTGCCTGGACAAGATATCCTGGCAAGGTGGGATCATGTAAACAGACCCTTATACTGTGTGCAAAGCCTGTACTGTATGGTGATGCCCAGTGCATGCAAATTCTTCTTCGCTTGTTGTAACTGTTCAAAATATACAGTAAGCAACAGGCTAAAGCTTGATGCGTTGAGTCAGCTGATTAAAAAAAATGGCAGTTATGATTAAGGCTTTTATCAAAAGATTTAACTCATCAATGTCCAAAATCAGCCTAGTGTACTATTTATCATGGACAGTCAAAAGTGGGAACATTGTTCTAGTGCATCCGCTGTCATGTTACGAAAAGCAATGGCAGACACTTTGCCACATATTGGGTGGGCGAAGCTATTGTTTCAGTTAAAAAGCATTGTTTATTCCTAATGTTTTCGAATAAAAGATCTTTGTTCTATTCAACATTGGGAGGCAATTGCCCCCAAGACGAAAAGAGGGAATGTATTTTGATTCACCCATGTCATATTGTATCAATTGTACTACGTTTAATTTTCAGATCATACCAGACCATGTTCTGCCACCATACCTATTCCTACCTATTCTTCCTAAGCCTGGTTTTAAGCAAAGCAGCTTGATCACAATGTGAGTATACACTCTGCAGATTTTTCATCTGTAACTGTTTAATCAGACACTATATTCAAGACAGATTCTTGAGAACGATTTGCTTTTGAAAATGATTTTTGTTAGTGTGTGCAAATATAAACAATTTTAGAGATGAATTTGTGGTCAAGGAGACTTACCAAGCCATAAGAAGATATTGTGATGTAAGATCCAAAGATCCAAGATCCGTAACATAAAGACGTTGGTGGAAACGATATTTGCCTTCTTGCGAAAAAAAGTCAAACCAGAACTTATCAATTTTCTGCAGTCTCAGATTTCAGTTGAATTGCAATATTGTGTACAGGAATTACACATGGAATTACTCTTAGAGAGTGATTCCAGAGGAGAACTGGAATTACTCTTACTGCAAGCTTCCTTGGATCACAAAAATTTTAAATGAAAAGAACATAGTCCTATCATTGATTTTCTTTTATTCTTTCTCTTTCCTTTATTCTTTTATATTTTCAATATTTGCTTTCTTTGTCATCCTAGCTTCTTTCCGTCCTTCGTTCTTTCTCCTCTCCTTTTCCTTTCCTTCCTTTCATATCTTCTTTCCTCCCTTCATCGTTTCATTGTTTCCCTGCCTTCTATTCTGCTTTCTCTATTCTATTCTTTCCTCCTCTTTTCTTCTCCCAGACAAACAAGATTCCTAAGCTGCTTTGCCAGTTCACACATTTTTCCACCGCTGGATAATGATATTACAAGAAATTAAGATCCAAGATACCAAGATCCAAGAAGTTACGATTCAAACATTTAGATCCAAGAAATTTGGTCTTGATCCTCTTTCATCTGCTTTTGTCACTGTATACTATAGTTGCAACCCAATTTTGCAAACTCTGGTGAGATTGAATAAATAGTTGAAAAAGTATCAGTGCTTTGGATAATCACGGTCAAGAGTACAATATATATAAAGACATAATAGTTATCAATTTTATAGAGTGCCCTGCAGTGGTCATTTGCTATGTCTGTTTATTTTTTGAGATGTCCTGATTCACAGCAAAGAATGAAGCAATTTTGAAAATGAATAGATGGATTTGTCAGTCATTTATCATTTCTCTTGGGATTGCATAGACAGAAGGAGATGTACAGAGCAGAAATGTACATTCAGGCTTATTTACATTGCTCTATATTTTGAATGATCCATTTCATTTCAGTTTTGCAATATGGAATACAATGATGGGAACGTCATTATTAAGTCTTCCCTGGGCTATTGCTCAGGTAAGTTCGTTTAGAATCTTTCATCATTCTAAAGCCACTTCGAAGTGCTAACTGATTAGCAATGATGAATCACAAAATGGAGCCATTGTTGTTAATTTTCCTAATTAAGCAAGGTTAGAAAATTAAAAACAGGAAGCTGTTTGTTTATGTTCCAGATGTAATTCCTGGAGAATATAGAATTCTACTTCGAAGGTTGAGCCATATCTTTAAAAATCCTGAAATCTCCCAATGAATCATTTGCATAAAGAGTTTCATCCGCCGAATTAGGATGTTGCATCTTATAAGTCGCAAATAAACGCAAACAGTTTGAATTACGAAAGTTTTCTCGATGTCCATTTTTGTCCCGCCTATTTAGAAAATTTGATCGATGTTTTTGGTCTTTGTCAGTGTTTTCGAGACCAAAGATTTCAAGAAACTTGTGGATAGCTCAAAAACGAAATGCTAAAAATTTCACAAAGAATCTTAGAATCTAAAGATTAAGGCTCAAATTTTCAAAATCGATCCAGTGTACCATTTATTTTGAGACTGTCAAAAGTGGATAGCTTTATTGGCGCAAGAAAATTGTAGAAGATTTGATAGCTTGTCGTTTTTTGTCTCTGTAGCATCTCGTTCATTGCCATCTCGATCATTACTTCCACCACTGTACTACTTTGGATTCCTGCCCCTAACTGAATTGAATTTCCTCGTAACATGTAACTTCAGATTTTGATACATGTGTGTGCGCCTTGAAATCATATTGCCTCGCTAATGACTTTTCTAACCTGTCAAATGAGTTATTTGTTGAACTCATTCTGTATGGCAATGAAAGGTTACGACCTGATGTTAAGGACGTATAGAGGCTAATTCACGCAATTAAGCTCTTTTGATTCTTGCTGCAACCCACCAATACATGGACACATCCTCCCTTTGTAAATGTAACTTAAGTTTGTATTAGTTAATTTCTTCTTTAATGTTTATACTTATATGCTAAATGGCCATAGGGTTTATACTGTATGTATTTCAATTCTCCTTGTGGCATTTTTTTGTAATCTTTTGTAGCTGTTGTATTTTTATGAGATTATATACAAAAAAATACTGTTCTTATAACATGGGAATGCTTTCTTTTCAGAGTGGGTATGTTCTTGGCATCGTGCTGGTTATCTTCATGGGTCTTATTTGCTACTACACATGCTACCTTGTTTTGATAAGCGGTGATTCCATTGGTAAGGTCATAGATATATTTATATATAACTGCACGAACTATGTACCGGTTGGACCAAAAAGAACGTCAACTGTTTAAAAATTCGTTGAGTGGGGAATACTTGAGTCATTGGACTGAATCAATGTTTAGTTGGTAGCCGAAAGGCTGAAGTATTTTTATGATTCTTGGTCTATTTGTCTAAATATTTGGAAATGTAAGTAAAATTTTAGTTTACAAGAAATCCGTAACTCCGATTTGCGTGACAGAGGCCGAAAACCTACAAGCTCGTAGTTATCGCTAAAAATGTTGTTGTTGTTGTTGTTGTTGTTGTTGTTGTTGTTGTTGTTGTTGTTGTTATTGCGATAACTGGGACTATCTCGTGAGTCTAACTAAAACGCTAGATCAAAATTGTAAACAACCTATCACTCAAAACACATTTCATTCAATAAGAAGGAAGGTGACGAAAATCATGCTTAGGACCAGCTGACAAAGATGACTAATTCAGTTGCCCATTTCCAGATTAAGATATAGATATAGTAATTAACGACTCCAGTTGGTTAATGAGACTAGGCCACGTTAAATGATCAATAAAGTTGACAACTAATGAAGTTGACGAATTATGTTGACTAAGTCATATTGTATTTCATTCATTCTTTTTTTTTAAACCAAATTTTGTATCAAGACCATTATTCTGCTGCTTATTGTGAAATTCAAGTGCCGTTACTATCAAGCTTAAAAAGGACAGATTTTGCAAGACAATAGCCTGAATTCAAAGCGATTGGCGATCGCAGACAGAGGAAATTCTCTCAACCAGTAATTCAAGACAAACAAAACCGCAAAAGTTTCTCTGAAACCCATAGGTAGTTAGCGCGATCGTTGTGCATTCCAGAAACAGTTTTTCAGAGCAAACTTGAGTATATATCGAAAGAAGAAGGATATATCTACAGATGTACCACGGGCATTTTATTCCTTTGGTTCAGAAGCTGAGCATTAAGTGTTTTAATTACACCCATAAAAATAAGAGAATTGAATCGCCTCCCAATCGGCTTTTGAACAAAGCAAATTAAATGCCCGAGGCAGATGTATATATATATATCCTTCTTCTTTTGCTCTATGCTCATGTTCGCCCTTAAAAATAATTTCTAGAATGCACAACCAGCAAGCCAGCTATATTGGTTTCAGAGAAACTTTTGCGGCTTTCCTTATTTTGAATCACTGGTTGAGAGAATTTCCTTTGTCTGCGATCGCTAACCGCTTTGAATTGCGTTGTCAATCAATGGCAACTCATGCTATTGTCTCACAAAATCTGTCCTTGTTATCAAGCTTTATTTGTGTACTGTGAAAGTAAAATTGTATCATCACATATTTTTATTTTTAGATAAATCGAAATACGAAGCCCTCGAATTTACAGACGTTTGCGAACATTATCTTGGAAAAATCGGCAAGCTATCAAGTGTAGTTTTCTCGTTGGTCGCTCTGTTAGGAGCAACAACTGTTTATTTGGTGTTGCTGTCAAATTTTCTGTTTAGTGTTGGCAAGTTTATACATGGTAAGTTTTTACTCAGGGACGCCAAGAAAGGGTTTCTTGGGTGCGCCAAAAAATTTAGACTATATGAAAAAATAGTAGTACTTAGACTACTGACTGGATGGATTTGAGCGAAACGAACTTTGGTTGATATAAGAAAGACCAAAGTATTTCTGTGATTTTTTCTTGTTTTTATGAGTACTGACGATACAGTTCAATTCGACATTGCGAAATTCTTTGTTTGCATAATACCTGAAAAAGGGCCTTGAGCTCTTGCCAAATCGTAGAGAGATTTCTAACACAAAACAGTACTCAAGTATAGTTTTTCACGTGTATCGGATACTTTCTGCACATGTATTGCCATGGGATCGAGAATTTTTGTTATTTGTTAAAGAATTTAGTTGATTAAACGTGGTATTCATGTACATTTCAACAAGCAAGACTTGGGATCAATATTGCCCCTGTGACACTATTCATAAAATGGATGGGTACTTGGTTCCAATCCGCCGTGAAATTATTTACTGTTGATTGATCGGTATCATGCGTCCATGTTGGGCCTTCTAGAAATGCTTCTTCAAAGTTGCTTGGCTCAAATTCAAATGGAAGCTTTAAAGCTTGATTTCTATCTCGTCAAAGTTTTATAAAAAGCAGAAAGTTTGAAATTCCCTTGATTTGAAATGTTGAATTATACCGTTGTCCCAAATGATGTATTATTGTTTGATTCCTTGCATGTCCATAACCAATGAACCGATTCTCAAAAACTTTGTTTTATTTGATTGCCTAAAGGCTAAATTGTATTTCAAGATGTTGGTTGTGTTTTACCACGGCATTTCATGTCGAAAAGAAGATCGATAAACCTGCTCAGATTCAAGCCTTAGATGGCATGGGAAAGAAACGGCCTATTCTTCCAGTCAACATTTTAGATGTGTTACAACAGGCTGAACTCCTATTCGTTTTCTCTGAACTCTGTGTGAACTGAATTCGTATTCTCTAAACGATATATATTTTCTGAACGACATATAAGTTCAGCCTTCTGCATCACATTAAAAATATTGACTGGGAAAGTAGGCCGTTTCTTTTTCATGCCACATAAGCCTTGAATTTGAGCAGGTTTATCGATCTTCTTTTCAGCATGAAGACATCGGCCTAAACTACAACCAACATCTTGTAGTACAATTTAGCCTTTCGGCAATCGGATAGAATAAAGTTTTTGAAAATCGGTTCATTGGTTATGGACATATAAGCAATCAAACGATAATACATCATTTTGGGACACCCGGTAGACTCCTCACAAAATCATTCATGTTCTTTGTAGATCATACAGTTACCACAGCTCACTTTGCAAATAGCACTGGTAACATCAATTCATCTCTCTCGTCTTCAGCCAGTTTTTCCACCGGTAAGTTTTTCTGCTGCTGCCGATCTTCTCTCGTTTCCTTGTTTCTCATATTCTGTACTTATTTTTACTCTGTTTTATTACATTCTCCCTTGTTTTGTAAGATTGTTGCTGTTGCAGCTTGGCACCAACTTTTTCTCAAACTAGCAGACGCAAGCGGCCACATGGCATCGAAAGTCATCAAAAAGTCATCAAAAACATAGGATCGATTTGATTATTGCGAGACAATAATGAATATGTTTCGCATTTGCTTGAGAATGGGTATGTCACATCGAAATTCACAGTGCATGTAAGAAATGCTCGATAACAAAAGAAAAAGTTCCACAGGGTGTCCCAAAAAATTGTGCCACGTTTGCTTGAAGATTGCGACAAAACGGCGAAAGATTGTCGCCAAAATTTTGTATGATGTTGCTCTTCAGATATTCAATTAAAGTTTGCAACCATCCCCGTAAAAATCCGTTGAAAAATGATGGAGCTATGACCTTCAGAAGACCAAATTTGCCTGATGACTGAAACCAGCGGTCGGCCATTGTGTCTTACTATTTTGCAGTGATAAGTAACTGTACGTGAGGTAAGAAATAATTCCTGTGAGGTCAGAAATAGTGGAACTCTCTGAGGATTATCGGAACTTTCATGAGAGCTATGACATTGGAGGCTGCTGTTTCATTTGCAATCCATGAAGCTATTTATCGCTGCAAAATAGTGAGACAAAATGGCCGACCGCTGGTTTCAGTGATCGGGCAAATTTGGTCTTCTGAACGTCACAGCTCCATCATCTTTCAACGGATTTTCATGGGAATGGTAGGAAACTTTAATTGAACATCTGAAGAGCACCATCATGCAAAAGTTTGGCGAGAATCTCTTGCTGTTTTGTCGCAATCTTCAGACAAACGGGGCACAATTCGTTTGGGACACTCTGTAGTACGACAAGGGTACATCTAATCTGACTGATTTTCTTATTCCCAGGATGGTGTTCTTAATATGTCCATGTTATTTCATAGCTGTGCTGCTTTTTGACGATCTTTAACGGGCTCTTAATCTGCGTCACAAGATCCTTTTTTTGCCCTCTTCCAACAGTGATGAAAGCCAAAGAATAATGATGACGTACGTCGGTTGCTTAGCTACTGAATAATTGAATCATCCTTTTTGGTCTGTTGCTTGTTATATGAAGACTTTCTCAGTCCATTTTTGTGAATCACCCGGTTATTTATTCTTGAGCATGCAGAAGATTTTGTCACATTTTTTCGATCTCTTTATCTCGTAGTGTTATGCCTGGACCACACTCCGAAGCATGCACAAGTTGCACCAATGACGCCAGCCGGAAATGACCTATTTTTCACATTATGGCAAGAACAATTGACTGTACCGTTTTACTTGCTGGTAGTCCTGTTGCCATTATCATCACTGAAATCTCCAACGTTCTTTACGAAGTTCAATGCTTTGGGTATGTTATTTTATGTAAGATTGAAAAGCTTCCATTTACGACCGTTATATAAATTCATAACCAACATATGTTCCAAATCTACAAATTGATGTGAAAAGGCGGGTGTAAAATTATATAACCTAGTATTTCTTTTAGTTTTAAGGTTTGAAAGGAACATTTGCTACTTATCTATAGTTCCATAGTTCCATCGTTGGACTTTTCAGAAAGCATGTATACTTTTTTCAATTACAGTGTAGTCTATGTTTCAACTCATTGGAGGACTCGAGGTCATAGGTTTCAGAAACGTCCCACGGTAGAATTGTTGCGAAATAGCTAAAGTTTCTTTGAAGTCATTCAGTTCAAAGAAATAGGACATAGAATTTTGCTCTCACCTTGTTAAAGATTTAGAACCTAAGGTTTACCTCGCTAACGTTATTCGCGAAAGATTCTGGATGATTTTAGATTTGTTTAAGTAAATCAGACCTTTCATAACCTTGGCCTTCCACATGATTCAAAGTGTCACTCCACCTGATATTTCCTGAGTGACGTTTCAAAAACGAGGCAATACAAGAATCCTGCCAATTCTATTGGCCAATCGCTTATTTCCCGTGGATTTCCCATTGCCTTGTATAATACGACACAAAAGGACGCGTTTTTGTCACCACAGCAACTGATTTAGGCCTGTGAGATCAAGTGACATAACAGTAACAAAATGCGTTTCACTAAATGATATGAGTCCAAATTAGAAGCTATCAGGTAATAAAACTCATACTAACCCGGTTTGACGTTGTACAGAAAATATGAAGCCCTTGGTCTCAATGCACAGACAGTACTTTTAAGACCTCGGGCTTTATTTTTTCCTGTACAACACAAAACCGGTTAGTATGTGTCCTTACTCTTATATCTTACAAAACCTGCGATTGCATTGGCAAACTTGTGTTTCATAAACTCAAACTGAACACACTTCAAAGATCGTTAAATGCTGCTATACCACACGTTGATAGTTTGTCTAATGTTTCTTCATGCTGTCATTACGGTCCCGTTTCCGTGTCACGAGCAACACTATGTCTCTCTCTTGTCGTCTTTTATCGCCGAGAGATGCTATTTTATATAATATTAGACATTTTTCAACTTATTTATTTATTTATTTATTTTTAAGTTTCCTGTCAGGTTAGTTCTTTTNCCTGTACAACACAAAACCGGTTAGTATGTGTCCTTACTCTTATATCTTACAAAACCTGCGATTGCATTGGCAAACTTGTGTTTCATAAACTCAAACTGAACACACTTCAAAGATCGTTAAATGCTGCTATACCACACGTTGATAGTTTGTCTAATGTTTCTTCATGCTGTCATTACGGTCCCGTTTCCGTGTCACGAGCAACACTATGTCTCTCTCTTGTCGTCTTTTATCGCCGAGAGATGCTATTTTATATAATATTAGACATTTTTCAACTTATTTATTTATTTATTTATTTTTAAGTTTCCTGTCAGGTTAGTTCTTTTCAAGGAACTTTTTGATAATATATTTAAGGGGCCTACAAACTATTTGTTGCATTTCCGAGTCCGAGGCCTGGTGCAGCAATTATGATTTTTTCGCATGTGATGATATATTTAGTTTAGTCAATTGTCACCCAATAATTTGTCACTTTGTTTGGAAGACACCCTCATAAAAAGTTTCAACCCCTCCATCCAACTCAGCCCTTGGTCTCAATGAATTTCCAAACTGATAGAAAGCACTTTGACTCTTCAGAAATGAATGATGCTTTTAAACCAAGCCTATGCGTGTGGCATTTCGTTACTTAGACAGATATATTTTGAGTGGTAAAATAAGTCAAAAATTGATAGAAAACTTTATTTTCTTCAAGGTACAATATCCGTCTTCTACATAATAGTATTCGTCTTTGTGCGATCCGCTGCATGGGGACCACATGTGCATTTTGAAGAGAGCTTGAAACACGTAAAGACTCCACGTAAGTAGACCACCAATTCGTGATACTGGTTCACAAACCTATCTGTTATCTGTAAAATTGTTAAGTCATTTTGGTTTTCTCATTATATCTTTAACATAATCAGTGTTCTACCCAAAGCTTACCCTAGATTTCAGGAGTGACAAAATTCAAAGAATGAGTAGAGAGATTTTATTTGACAAAACTATCAGACTAGGAAGCAGTTTTAATTGCATGGAAAATTTCAATCATGTGGGATTTTAGAATGATTTCGACTTCGGCTGCATAATCAAACTTTTTATGTAGATTCACAGTTTTTTGTTTTGTAATGCATGAAGTACCGGGTGTCCCAAAAATATGTATACAGATTTGATTGACTCCAGCGATGTGAATTTAGCTTTAATCCATGGCCAATCACTCTCAAAATGTTCCACAATAGTTAACTTGAACATAGATACCTCGAGAGCAGACATGTTTATCTTGAAACCTCAAATTTGCCGCTTCCTGCAAACCAGAGATTTAGCCTTTTGGCCTAAGCAATTTCTTAAGGCACAGCGTATAAATCAACAATAGCCTCGATAACATTTGAGCAATACTAGATCTTGTGTTATTTTGTTTTCCAGAAGTAATCCCCCAGTCACCCATTGGGAAATTTCTTAATTTTTCATTAATTTCAGTTCTTAATTTCGATGTGCTTCAGTAATTTTCTTATGCCAAAAGGCCAAAGCTCTGGTTTGCAAGTGCTGGCAAAATTGAGCTTTCAAGATTGATATTTCTGCTCTCAAGGCACTAATACCAACAAACGAGGTATCTATGTTCAAGTTAGCTATCGAGGAACATTTTGAGAGTGATTAGCCATTGATTAAAGCTAAATTCATATCGCTGGGGTCAACAGAATCTGTATACAATTTTTTGGGACACCTGGTAATTATTCGAACATCCTCATTGAATTCTGAATATAGGTACAGTACTTGTGTTGTTTCATCCAAAATTCGTTTGTAGTTTACAGTGCAAATTTTCCTGCCTTAACTGGAACGTTGGGATTGGCTTTGTACATACACAATGCCATTTTATCGATAACACGAAATCAAGAAAAGCCAGAGAACAATGTGAGTTATTTCTTCATTATTTTGCTTTAACTTTTCATAGTTTTGTTGTTCTTTCATTATTAATTATTTGATTTTGAATGTTGGTGAGTATTGTTATTCTATTTGGATAAAAATGATGGTAGTTCCCTGGTAGCATAGAGCTCAAATCTTTAAAAATGTGGGTGTAAAATTCTGTTACGTTTTTCTTTGAATCAATTTGCTTTGAAGGAAATTAGGTTACTTTGCTTTTAATCTGCCGTGGAAATCTTTTGATATCTTGATTAGTTTCAAAATGGCGGCATTTATTATTTTTGAGGCGGGGCGTCATTGAATTTCAAAATCCTAAACCAGAAGAGCTACAGAATTATGCTTGCCACAATTTTGTAGACCTTTAGAAACTATGGTTTTCTTGAAGATTGTATCAATTTTCCTTTTTTGGCCAAATTCTTTTTGGGCAGCTTGTACATCTATGAATAAACCTAAATCACAATTTTCAAAGTGAAAGGAAGTATTTGAAACTGCAAATATTTCTAATGTGAAATTTTCAGAACATGTATAATAACGAGTTATTTTCTTTTAGACGCGGGATTTGAAGATTGCATATTCACTTACGGCTGGAACGTATTTTGCTATCGGGTTAACTTTCTATACGTGCTTTCCATTGGCAAAAGAATGTATAGAACAGGTACGCTTCCAATATTTTCATAAAGAAATATCATTGAATTTGAATGTGGCTATTATTTCTCATATTGTATTTGAACAATTGTTTTCTACTGTTCCAGATGGATTCGCTATTCTCTTTATATGTTTTTATCCCCGTTTTGTTTGCGAGGAGAACTGTTGATGAAGGATTTATTACGTCTATGCAGTACGTTTTTATCTTTCTACAGGTTCTACTGGATAATTTTCCATCTGGAGATGTGATGACATTCTGCGCACATATTTGTCTGTTATTCCAAATGATAACTGTCTATCCTCTACTTATGTACATAGTGAGAGTGCAGACTTTTACTGTCATGTTCAAAAGTACTTATCCGAGGTGAGTGTTCAGTCAGATTTGCAATATTTGGTACTTTTTATAACTAAACAATTTGACTCAGCTCTGAAGCTTCTCAACATTTCTCAATTTGAGCACTGAAAATTTTTAAATGGAAAAGGCGTCGAAATCTTCGCAAAACTTTAAAAGTAATCATCTAAAATGTTCTTACCCAGAATTGTTATACTTTGTTGTGAAAGAATGTATGAGGGAACTCATCTGAAGCTTTTGAAAAGCATTGAAAGCACCATTACGTCCAAATTAATTGGGAGTAAAATAATATGATTAATAAAAAAAAACCGTAGTTTATGAAGCTCTGTAATATGGTTTCAAGCAACAGTCTGTAGCTTTTCTTGTTTTGCGATTAGCAATTTGATTACTTCAAAGCTAACAGAAATTTAAACATGCTGTAATTCTGAAGAGAATGATGATTTCAAACCTTCTTTCTCGTGTACTTTTTTGCTCACATTTGTTTTTTTGTAATTGTTTGTTGATGTAATTATTTGTAATTGTTATTTGAAATATTTAGACGATTGCGCTAAACATGGCGGCGAGGAACTTTTTACCAAGATGCATTGCGTTCGAATCTTTAGCGATTTTTAAGGAATTGGATTAACGAACGCAGTGCATCTTTGCAAAAAGTCTCTCACCGCCATCTTTAGCGCAATCGTTTATTGCTATTTGTAATATACGTAATTTTTAATATTTAAATGTGATGATAATTTTGAATCTCTATGTTAAATGTTATGGTCGTAGGGTTGCCATGTATTTCCATGCTCCTTGTGGCATCGCCTTGTTATCTTTGTTTGTTGTTTGTGAATTTTATGGGAATATGGAAAAAATTGCACTCTCTGGAATTAAGGTGAATCACCGAAGTTCCCTTTCAAGCAATTCATTTAAAAGAAAACGGCAATAACATTTTACACGATCAACTCTCAAAATTATGCAACGATTTGATGCCTATAGTTTTCAGAAGAAGAAGAAGTGCATTAGAAGAATCCTTAAATGCTTTATATCTTTTATTTATTTTCAGCTGGATCCATGTTCTCGTTCTTAATCTCATTGTTATTGGGCTGGGGATAATATTTGCAATCTTTTATCCACATGTTGGCCATATCATCAGGTATAATACCTTTTTTGCTTCAATTTTTAGTTATATTCATGTATACTGGCTATCCCGTAGAGATTTCTTGGCCCTCTAAAATCCATATTTTTGAAACTTCAATTTTCTCAAGTTTTTGCAATTTCTTAATCGTTTACTTGTCAGACTACAAAATTTCGACTTTTCAATTCTCAAAATGTTACTTTGAATACAGGAATTTCTCAGGTTGCCATTGTGAAACTGTTAATTCTCTAGCTTCCTTTCTATTTTTCAAACTGCTACTTTTGAAACTGTTGACTTTTGAAACTGCAATTTTTCATACTTCCATTTGGACATCAAATGGTGGGCCTAGTTCAGCGGCTCTGCGGCAGAAACGCCTTAATTGCGTCATTTCAGTTTGGATTTCCGAACTTCCTGCGAAATTTCTTTGATTTTACATTGAAATAGGGGATTGTACAGCGTAGTTCGTGCAAGTTATAGGTAGAATATAATACAAAAGCTATTTGGTGAAACTGAACGTTCATAAACCAACAACTTAAAGGTTTAAACTCAAGCACTAGCTACCTAGAAACTGAATAGCTCAATGATAAGAATGACCTGGAAGAAATCTACATTTTCAAATTCTTGATACAAGTTTCTTCGTCAAGATTCTCCGTAATAGACCATTTCGCAATTTAGAGAAAGAGACTGAGGAGAGCGCGGCCCATTCTGACAGCCTTGGCAACAGGGAAATCTAGGGAATCCCCTCTTCTGCAGTGCAAAGTGTACGGTTGGCGGCTCGCTCGCATCTCTCTCCAAACTCGAGTTATTTTCGATTTATTTGCAACTTCCAAGAGTTATG
>REGL01000071.1:298290-311245 GCA_004194395.1 Aurelia aurita complex sp. Pacific | reverse complement strand
CCCCCCGTATTGAAAGTTAGGGAGTGCCCCCCTGGGGTTTGCGATCACTCCCATTACTGATGGTCATCACTTTTCTTCAGGTACGTTGGTTCAATCAGTGGGCTGGCCTACATTTTTGCGCTTCCTTGCATTGTTTATATGTTGATAGAAAAAGAAAGGAAATCATTGACATGGGGGAAATTCATGTTTCATAGTGCATTGATAGTCTTTGGATTTGCCAACTTTGTGGCACAATTTCTCATCACGTAAGCCTCAACTGGAGCATTTTAATCATTGTATGATAATCTAGTTGGCAACCTCTGAGGTATGATTTTAGAACTCTTGAGTTTTGAGACTTTTGACGTATCTTTACCTTAGCTTTTGGTTGAATTTGAATTAATATAATTTAACGTAATGTCTTTGAATTAATGGTTGAGTCGTTTATTATTTCTTTGCAAATATTAATCGATGCTTTTCAATGCACGATTGGCCTAAAGATTGTTTCGAGCTACATTCACACTAAAGAATTTTTCATTGACGCTGCTAGCCAACTAAGGCACACGTTTCACTGCGTGCTTTTGTGAACTGAAATTGGCGTCTTTTAACGCCAAGAGCTGGGATTGCAGAAGTAGCTAAGCGCTAGTCGAATCTTAGAACCCTCGTCATTATGCCAGATATGTGATGGTTGGATTCGAGCCCCGTTCGCATGGCTGCTCTTCTGGTTGCAAGGTCCATGGTTTAAAACACGGCGCCACAACACCTAGCATTGGACAGATGCAATAGACCTTTTAGCTATTCTACAAAAGAGTCTGGATCGAGCGATATTTTTTTACATTTTTATGCGGAAGGCTCGACTGAGTAGCGTTACAGCTTTTATCATTAATGCGCACATTTGAAAATTCGTCTAAATTTCCCAATGTCATGATACGAACAAGGAACGAATAATGTCATGAGAAGTGGGAGAACAAATGATAAAGTCAAACCGACAAACGTAGGGCATAAAGCGATACGTGATGCGTATAAAACGAGAAAATAAGATGGCTGCTGAATTTTTTATTTTGCACTCTCTGTTTTGTAATATGCTTTCTCTGAACGGTTATTGACGCCCGTCCTTTTTATGTTTGGCCAATCAACCATGTTAATGCTTTTGACATTTGAGAGTAAAACAACTGAAGCAGCGAATTCCATTGTTTCAACGAATCTTTACTCAATGCCTTTGCTAAACGGCTGCGAAAAGTCCAATTCAATTAAATTCTTCTATTCTCGTCCAGCAAATGTATCTGAAATCTCACTTTATGAGAAATTTATGAAATCGAAAGTTTTGGAAAGATCATGAAACTAGATAATTTGGAAGAATTTCCAAGAAGTCGCACAGAATTCTTTGTCACAATTTGCTTAGAATCTTTAGCAAGGGGGAAATACGGAGAATAACAATTCTTCGAACGAAAAGTACGAAGAAATTCTGAATCAGTACAGCAAACAAACTCTGTGATGCTTTGACAAAGTTTTTTTCAGAAGCTCTGCAATTTAATACTGCTATTTTAGTTTCATGTTTTATCTTGATTGTTGATATGATTTTCAGACATTATCTCTGGTCAATCTTTTTGCTTAGGATGCTATCAAAATAGTATTTTATCTCATTTGGTATATATCCCCATTGTAAAACGAAACATAGTTTTTTATATGCATAAAATATTAACTGTATTTAGTACGCACTTTTTTGCGTTTTCGTAAAATTTCACTTAAATTAACTGCGATCTTACTGTTCATTAAATCTAATTTTTAAGCTAAATTTGTAATTGCATTGATTTAGTGTGTCGGTAAATATGATAGTGTTCTTAATAATATTTTAAGACCTCGTTTGTGCTCAAGAAAGAATGTTGGAGTGCTCAAATGTACGAAGTTTTTGCGTATCCAGTTTCTGCTGCAAGTCATCACAATCAATAATACTTTCTGACTTCTGACTTGATGGAGAGACGAGATCGCTTTGTCAGAGAAAACTTTTCTGTCCCCCCCCCGTGCAGTTTGTTAAAGCGCATGCGCCTGTCAGAGCTTGAACCCCAAACGCTACTGCGCATGCGCTTTAACCTACTGCACGGGAGGAGCATTGGCTAAGCGTGTCTCGTCTCCCCAACATTTACCTCATTGTCACTGCTAAAACGTTAACCACTACCTCCCTTTTCGTTCAACCTAGGACTCGAGATAATACAGCTCTAAAGCAGGACTTCACGTAGTGAACTTTGTAATTTTCAACAGTAAAAAGGTCGTTGAATATTGAGTCGAGGAATCCATTTTTTGGGTGTACAATATTATTTCTTCGACCAAAGTTCGACAGCTAGTAGCAAGATCGAATTTTGTAAAACAAAGGATACAGTTCTGGTCAACAAAGACAGATATTCTTACAATAGGATCGGCTATTTTTGATTGACACCTAGATACAAAGCGATTTGTGATTGCAGACAAAGGGAATTCCATACCCGGTTGGTCAAATGATAAACAAAAACAAAGCAAGCCCTGAAACCCAGGTAGCTAGCTCACTCGTTCTGCAGTCCAGAAATAGTTTTAAGAGCAAACATGAGCATATATCGAATGACGAAATACATCTTAATGTCCGCCTCGAGCATTTTATTTATTTGATGCAGAAGCCAATTTGGAGGCTATCCAACCGTCGTACTTTTTAGGTGTAATTAAAACACTTACTGCAAAACTTCTGTACGAAGCAAATAAAATGCCTGAGGCAGAAGTTTAGATGTATCCTTCTTTCGATATATGGATATATGCTCATGTTTGCTCTGAAAACCATTTCTGGAATGCACAACGAGTGAGCTAGCTACTTGGATTTCAGGGCTTGCTTTGTTTTTGTTTATCACTTGACCAACCGGGTATGGAATTCCCTTTGTCTGCAATCGCAAATCGCTTTGTGTCTTGGCGTCAATAAAAATAGCCGATCCTATTGTAACATTATCTGTCCTTGTTGTTTTGGTAAAGACAAAGCGATTTGGCAGCCTCGAGAATAGATTTCACACCTTGTTAACAAGGACAGATTTTGCAAGACAATAGCATGAGTTGCTTTTGTTGACACCTGAATTCAAAGCGATTTGCGATCGCCGACAAAGAAAATTCCCTCAACCAGTAATTCAAAACAAACAAAGCCGCAAAAGTTTCTCTGAAACCCAGGTAGACTAGCTAGCTCACTTGTTGTGCATGCCAAAAGTTGTTTTTAAGAGCAAATATGAGCATAGATGAAAAGAAGAAGGATAAATCTACACATCTACCTCGGGCATTTTATTTATTTGGTTCAAAAGCCGATTGGGAGGCGATTCAATTCTCTTATTTTTTGGATGTTATCTGCTCAGCTTCTGAACCAAATAAATTAAATGCCCGTGACAGATGTGTAGATGTATCCTTCTTCTCTTGATCTATGCTCATGTTTGCTCTTAAAAACAATTTCTGGAATGCACAACGATCGCGCTAGCTACCTGGGTTTCAGGGAAACTCTTGCGGCTTTGTTTGTTTTGAATTACTGGTTGGGGGAATTTCCTTTGTCTGCGATCCCAAATCGCTTTGAATTCAGGTGTCAACAAAAGCAACTCATGCTATTGTCTTACACAATCTGTCCCTGTTCACCTTGTTTAACTCTGTTTATTTTGATTTGATTGAATGCAGTCAAAGGTGTGAAATCTAGTCTTCTAAAAGGCAAATCGTTTTGTCTTCTCGAAAACCTAAAGCTTTTGTTTTACAAAATTCGCCCTTGGGGCACTAAAATCAAGTCCTTATTAGATGTAATACTGTGCGCCCTAGTTTTGAGCGAAAAGGGAGAGAATAGTTGAGAATGATCAGGCTGTTTGAACTCACAGCACGATTCAAGATGGCGTTGTTCAGGAGTTTAGGAATTTAGAGCCTCGTTGTGTGATACCCTGGCATCGGTCTAATGCGCTTCCTTCTGTATCAGTGCATCAGTCTGGGAACAGGAGTCTGGAAAATTCTATCCAAATATAGCTTCCAGGCAGACTTTTGTGACTGGGGAGGAGGGGAAAGAAAGGTTTACTTGAATGGTTTCTTTCGGCTCTTCGCCAATAACTAAAGTTCCTAGCAGAAATAAAGCTCAAAGAAAATCATTGCAATGAAGGCTTGGCATCATATATCGTGTGATTTACGTATGGCATCAATTCTGCATTTCTGCTTGCCTCTACATGAATTCTCCTTGTGCAAAATCGAGGGGCGTATCTCTNCGAAGACCCCGGGTTCGATCCCAGGCAGGGGCACATTTTAGTTCTCGAATTGTGGTAGCCAACTCATGATAAATATGTTTCACCGTGTCAGCTGATGCCGAATGATTATATCTAAAGAAGAAGGATATATCTACACATCTGCCTAGGGCATTTAATTTGTGTGGTTCAAAGCCGACTGGGAGGCGAGTCAATTCTCTTATTTTTTTGGGTGTCATTAAAACAATTACTACTCAGCTTCTGAACCAAAGAAATAAAATGCCCTAGGTAGATGTTTAGATATATCCTTCTTCTTTCGATATATGTTTATGTTTTCTCTTAAAAATAATTTCTGGAATGCACAACGAGCGCGCTAGCTACATGGGTTTCAGAAAAACTTTTGCGGCTTTGTTTGTTTTGAATTACTGGTTAAGGGAATTTCCTTTGTTTGCAGTGGCTAATCGCTTTGAATTCAGGTGTCAACAAAAGGATCTCATGCTATTGTATTACAAAATCTGTCCTTGTTCTTTGTGACAGCTAATGCGACTGACTGACGTGAAAACAAGATCGAGGCACAAAAATCAAGTCCTTATTAGATGTAATACTGTGCGTCCTAGTTTTGAGCGAAAAGGGTACGAAAAGGGAGAGAGTAGTTGAGTTTAGAATGATCAGGCTGTCTGAACTCACAGCACGATTCAAGATGGCGTTGTTCGGGAGTTTAGGAATTTAGAGCCTCATTGTGGGATACTCTGGCATCGAGCAAGGGAAAATTTTGTAAAACAAAGGATACCGTTCTTTTCAAGACAAAGAGATTTGACAGCCTCGTGAATAGATTTCACACCTTCAATGTTTTGCTTTCTCTGTTTATTTTGATTTGACTGAGTGCATTCATAGGTGTGAACCCTATTCTTCAGAAAGGCAAATTGCTTTGTCGTTTCGGAAACCTGTTTCCTTTGTACAACAAAATTTTCCCTTGCTCTGGCATCGGTCTAATGCGCTTCCTTCTGTATCAGTGCATCAGTCTGGGAAAAGGAGTCTGGAAAATTCTATCCAAATATAGGTTCCACGCAGACTTTTGTCACTGGGGAGGAGGGGAAAGCCCGGGGAAAGAAAAGGTTACTAAAATGGTTTCTTTCGGCTCTTCGCCAATAACTAAAGTCCGAGCAGAAATAAAGCTCAAAGAAAATCATTGCAGTGAAGGCTTGGCATCATATATCATGTGATTTACGTATGGCATCAATTTTGCATTTCTGCTTGCCTCTACATCAAAGATGGACTTGCTCCAAGTCTCGCTCTTGATCAATAAATACGGGAGGGGAAGGTGGAAAGGGGGTAGGACATGGGGAAAGGAAGAAAGAAAGGGAAGAGAAAGGGGACCCCCCTTTCCTCCTTTCCCCTCCCGTATTTATGGATCAAGAGCGAGACTTGGAGCAAGTCCAGCAAAATTATCTAACCTGCTAAAACAGCAGGCTCCAACAATGTTAATAAACTGCAGTCCAAAGAAATAACTCAAACGTTGAATTTCGTCCTATGATTTAACTCGAACATTATTGATTTATTCATTCAATCAATTTTCTTTATTATCCAATTATTATTCATCCTTAGGAACCCTTATAGTTGATCCCATATGCTGTGTCTGTTGCCACAAGTCAATCTTTTATTTTCCTCTCTTTTGATTGATGTCAACGTAGCCAGATCCTTTCAGATCTCAAAAGAGGAAGTGTAAGTCTTCCAGAGCAAGCCGACCTGCAAAGCGCAAACAGAAAAAGCAGTTCGTCCGAAAATATAACGAGAAAGGTATGCCAATCGTTATTCATTTTATAGTCTGTTTTAAGAGTCTTATTTTGTAGACTAAGATAAAATGCTCACGAGAAATCAACACTGAATTTGCAGCAAGATTATATGAAATTGATGTTGTTGGCTGGGAGCAGTCTTCATAAGTAAAGTTTGATTTTCATATATTCTGAACACATCATCCGAGAATAAGGCACGCAAGGTAAACCTTTATTTCGCAGTATTTTGTGAAAATTTTTTTCGTGGAAGAAGCAGTTCCCATACGGCAGTTGTCCTCGCAAGAAATGCTAGCTTCTCTGTTCTACTTGTTCACTTCTTGTCAACCTTGTGCATTCATTTAAGTCATAACGTTTGATTTCGTCGAGGTGCCCAACCACGTGTGCCCAACAGACATTATGAGGAGCTTGAAGAGACTTTCAATGCTAAGATATAAACATGGAAAATAGAGACACATGCTTCCTGCCACTTTCAGCTGCGTTAGCGTTGGTACAATCATAGGTACAATTCACTCAACAGGACACAGTTATTTTCTGAAACGCTATTCATTTCCAGGATCTGTTGAATTAGCAAGATTTTTATCTCCTCTGTGAGGGACCTAACTCTACCGTTAGCAGTGGCGGACACTGGGGGGGGGCAAGGCTGTGCGATCGCCCCCACCAGTGTTGGCTAGAACAAACATGTTTTGCTCGCAAACAATAGAAATAAATAATGCTTTTCAACTGAGACAATAGCTTCGCCCCCCCCCCCAATATTTGGCAAAGTGTCCGCCACTGACTGTGACACTGTGAGGTCTTTACTACCCTGGGTACCAGAGCCAAAAAATAGAAAATAATAAAGAAGGAAAAGATGAGCAACATGTCTTGACCAGAAAATCACAAAGCGCGCGTAAGATTTGTTCAGTGCAGCTGGGCTGCTGTGCGTAGAAACAATAATCAAAAGAGTATCTAGGCGTTTATGTAATGTTAGAATTGCGATCTCAAGGTTGTCATAGCTGCTTGAGAAGGGTTATCTCATAATTTCACCTTGCTCTGTACGCGATGAGAAAGCGCACGTTTAATATCCCAACTGTTGTAGCGCGCATTCTGGACATTGTGCAAATAGTTAGCATATGGCCAGACAAGATGTAGAGGGAATATTAGAAGAGCCTCTCTTTAGTTTGGGATGAAAGTTCTTGATGGCTGAAAGGAAAATAAGAAAGGTGTTGCTTGTAATTGTTCCACACACAAAAATGTGGTCCTCCAACTTTGTCTAGCGATGATCGGTGTGATCGGATCGAGGATCGAGGATCGTGCAAAAAGTGATAGTGCAACCGTACCGAAAATGCTCTTCATGTCCATAAAGGTGGCAATAGATTTACTAATGGACTAAAATTCCGACTNACATGTCTTGACCAGAAAATCACAAAGCGCGCGTAAGATTTGTTCAGTGCAGCTGGGCTGCTGTGCGTAGAAACAATAATCAAAAGAGTATCTAGGCGTTTATGTAATGTTAGAATTGCGATCTCAAGGTTGTCATAGCTGCTTGAGAAGGGTTATCTCATAATTTCACCTTGCTCTGTACGCGATGAGAAAGCGCACGTTTACTGTCCCGACTGTTGTAGCGCGCATTCTGGACATTGTGCAAATAGTTAGCATATGTCAAGACAAGATTTAGAGGGAATGTTAGGAGACCCTCTCTTTCGTTTGGGATGAAGTTCTTGATGGCTGAAAGGAAAGTAAAAAAGGTATTGCTTGTAATTGTTCCACACACAAAAATGTGGTCCTCCAACTTTGTCTAGTGATGATCGGTGTGATCGGATCGAGGATCGAGGATCGTGCAAAAAGTGATAGTGCAATCGTCCCGAAAATGCTCTTCATGTCCATAAAGGTGGCAATAGATTTACTAATGGACTAAAATTCCGACTGTCAGGGAGCGAGACATTCTTTCAAACCTTCCATTAGTTTCACCCTAATAAAATCTGTAATTTATTATGTAGGATCGGTAAATGGTTTAAGCTTGGAGATAAACAGGGCCAATTGTAAAGCAGTTGTTAAACTGAATTGTTACCCAGTATCAATAGATGTAAAATGAAAAAATAAAAATATACTCTACTGTGTAGGACAAAAATTGTGAGTAAATTTTGCAAAAAAGTGGAATTACATATTTCCTCCAGCTACAACTGTTTGAACTACCCTCCATGATGTTGTGAACGATGGCCAGTCCACAATCTGCTATATTCTGACATTTACATTACCCATTTCATCCCATTTCACAAAATTTCCCCTGCAAACATATTTTAGACGTATGGTTTGTAAGTTTTCTCTCTTTTACATGTCTGTAAATTATTACGATTTTGCAGCATTGTATTTTAAAGTTTCGCAACATCCATCACTTCATACAATGAAAGTAACCTAATTATTGAATGTAACTGCTCGCTCAAACAGCAAAAAGGTTAAAGTCAAATAAACAACGAGCGAAATTTACGACAAAATGTAATCAGTCTAAGTAAACATCGTTTATATGTAGCTTTTCGTAATTGTATATGTAGATGTGATTTAGTTTAGTGTTCTATGTCATGACCCTGGGATAATCATGGGTTCTTGCTTCCCGGGTTATCATCTTAGTTATGTAGTTAAGTAATTTGTAAGTTTTTATATTGAATATATATATATATATAAAAAAAAAAATAACCGATGATCAAAACAGCATGTGTTACTCAAGTGGCTTCCCTGACTTTTTGAAAACTAGTTTAAGGTAAGGGAAATTCCCTAAGATTTCCAAGAATTTTCCAATCCATCTATCTGAAAATCCCGTTATGAAAACAAACGTCGTGACTATGAATTTCAGGAGGTCCAGCGCTTGATTCCTAAATTCCTTATTCCCGTTCTATTTCATTGGGAGGTACCAAATCAAATCCCGGAATCTGGAATGCACAGGCCCATTCTTCTCGGTAAACCCCTTATAATTTTCTTACCATGATAGTCTCGGGTATTTTTTGGAATATTCACAATATCAAGAAGTTTTTGCTGGTTTCATTCCTTGTTCTCTGGTACTTCCCCTGGGAATTCCCTGAAACTTCCCTTATCAACGCTTCATTATAGTTTCGGTGCTTTCTCTTCAGCATCTTTAGTCATTGCTGCACTTGTTGACATAATGTTGTGCTTTTATATTTTCAGCAAAAGTCTTCCAAAATGTCGTCAAGAGAGTCACTGGAGGTAACTGGAATGGTACCTACGGAAAAAATTGCAGCTGGTCAGGTAATGACTTTTGGGATACTAATGAAATACACTTTTTATACGATGACCAAAAATTTAAGAAACTCTGGTACCACGCTGAAGAACAGTTAAGAAGCTCTAAAATTTTATTTCTGTATGTCTCACTTATTCTTTGTCTTTCTAAAGCAGGTACCTTCATCTTTTTTTTAACTTTTAATTTCAAGAATTGGTAAATGTTTGCCTCAATGTGCATGGCTTATTCGTGATGACAATGTCAATGCAAAATGGAAGCCCTTTGTCAAGAAGAAGGCTCAACTTCGAATAATACCACAATTTTAGGCCCAAAAGAATAAACAACTAATTAAGAAACTTTTACCACTGAAACACCAAAGTTTTCATGCGAAATTAAGAAACTTTTGGTACAAGGTGCTGATGCAAGTTTTTTATGTAAAAAAATGTGTATGTTTATGACCACATGATTTGCGTTACAGAATTTAGAAATAGCCTTAAATAACAGACTCGTCGTAACTAATATTCTTACAAACGCAGCTGTAAACACTATAATCTGTGGAAATAAACCGTTAACTTTTGTAAAAGAATAGCAACAAAATTAAGCTGTAACTATGGCGAAAATTTGTAAATCCAGCAACAGCAAGGGGGACAACGAATCAACCTGAAACCCCGACAAGAGAGAAAATAAGTTAATAGCTGCAATAAAGAGCAACGTTGAATAACCATAAGCGCGTTTCGTTTCACACTGGTCAGTTTTGTTCTTGCGATTCTCGAAAAATGCATAGTCCAACTTTATTACTCTGTGCATGCCTGCATCTGGCTTTCTTTCCTTTTATGAAAGTGTTCTGCGCAGTGGGCCGCAAAGGTCTGAAAACTGCCTTGAGACGTATAGCATCTACAGGGTGTCCCAAAAAATGTGTGCCCCGTTTGCCTGTAGATTGCGACAAAACGGCTAAAGATTCTCGACCAATTTGCCTGATGACTAGAATTTTTTGACGAAATTTTTTTTGACGAAATAGACTTGGGGCAAGTCTACCTGATGACTGAAATCAGCGGTCGGCCGTTTTGTCTTACTATTTTGCAGCAATAAATAGCTTCATGGATTGAAAAGGAAACAGCAGCCTCTAATGCAAATTTGGTCTCCTGAAGGTCATAGCTCCATCATTTTTCAACGGATTTTTACGGGTATGGGAGCAAACTTTATTTGAACATCTGAAGAGCAACATCATATAAAAGTTTGGCGAGAATCGTTTGCCCTTTTGTTGCAATCTTCAGGCAAACGGGGTACAATTTTTTTGGGACACCCTGTACGGTACCCAAAATTACCCATTGAAAGCACTTCAGTTGTTGTTATTCACGGGCATTTTCACATGACATATAACTTGAGACAGACTACAGTTATTTTCAGCTCACTCTGTGCACTCTGGCTTGCAGGTAACCCAAATGACTCGTCCTTTCTTATTATTGACTGGTAACGGTTACTGAAACTTTTCCAGTTCCATTTCTTGTCTTTTCATGTCGCAAGACGCAAACTTGTCTTTCCTTTCTGCGGAGACATAGGTAGCTTTCTTTTCTCAACTAGGAACCAGTGCCATAACTGTGCTTTGAACAAATTCTTATCTTTCTTTTGCAGTTAAACAGCAAGAGAATGAAAATCATTGCTATAACTGTAAGTTTTGCGTCTTGAATACCAAACTCTTTATTTTGAGGTTTGACTTTTCAACATGTAGCACACACACCATGGTTAAGTTCCTTAGTTGTGCTTCACAAATGCAAAGATGCTTTTCTTTGTACCAACACAGGTGAAAATGTTAAAAGGCGAATACGCATAAAAGGACCCTCATGCTACAAATACTTTGTTATAGTAGGTGCTTTAGACTATATGGTTATTAAGAAGTTTTCATCAGGTCTTAGACCAACAAGGACAGATTTCGTAACACAATAGCATCAGTTGCCTTTGTTGACACCTGAATTCAAAGCGATTCGCGATTGCAGACAATGGAAATTCTCTCAACCAGTAATTCAAAACAAGCGAAGCCGCAAATGTTTCTCTGAAACCCAGGTTGCTAGCTCGCTCGTTGTGCATTCCAGAAATTGTTTTTAACAGTAAACATGAGCATATATCGAAAGAACAAGGATGTATCTAAACATATACCGCGGGCATTTTATTTCTTTGGTTCAGGAGCTGAGCAGTAAGTGTTTTAATTGCACCCAAAAAATACGAGAATTGAATCGCCTCCCAATCAGCTTCTATACCAAAGAAATAAAATGCCCGAGGCAGATGTGTAGATATACCCTTCTCATTTTGATACATGCTCATGCTAGCTCTTAGAAACTATTTCTGGAATGCACAACGAGTGCGCTTGCTACCTGGGTTTCAGAGAACTTTAGCGGCTTTGTCCTTGTTTATTAGACCATTGTTTCAATCGGTTTCGTAACAGCGAAGGGATCCCACAGATGGTCAGATTCGGATACTGCGGCATGCTTGTTTGACACAGAATATCACNATGGTTATTAAGAAGTTTTCATCAGGTCTTAGACCAACAAGGACAGATTTCGTAACACAATAGCATCAGTTGCCTTTGTTGACACCTGAATTCAAAGCGATTCGCGATTGCAGACAATGGAAATTCTCTCAACCAGACAAGCGAAGCCGCAAATGTTTCTCTGAAACCCAGGTTGCTAGCTCGCTCGTTGTGCATTCCAGAAATTGTTTTTAACAGTAAACATGAGCATATATCGAAAGAACAAGGATGTATCTAAACATATACCGCGGGCATTTTATTTCTTTGGTTCAGGAGCTGAGCAGTAATAGTTTTAATTGCACCCAAAAAATACGAGAATTGAATCGCCTCATAATCAGCTTCTATACCAAAGAAATAAAATGCCCGAGGCAGATGTGTAGATATACCCTTCTTATTTTGATACATGCTCATGCTAGCTCTTAGAAGCTATTTCTGGAATGCACAACGAGTGCGCTTGCTACCTGGGTTTCAGAGAACTTTAGCGGCTTTGTCCTTGTTTATTAGACCATTGTTTCAATCGGTTTCGTAACAGCGAAGGGATCCCACAGATGGTCAGATTCGGATACTGCGGCATGCTTGTTTGACACAGAATATCACAGACATTTTTAGGATTTCATATACTGTAAAAGCACAGCAAATAGAAGCGTTTTGGTGTTCAGGAGTAACCAAGTGGTTAAAAGACTACTGTTTGCAGTTCTTGGCAACATGTCAACAGGTCTACAAGGAAGTATGTTCCAGGTAATCAAAGAAGGCGTTGATCCAATTTCAGGGATCAAATTATTGTCAAGTTTAGAGAATATAAACAGTTTATAATCACCACAATTTCAGTTTTGAATTTCTATTAATATAGCCTGTGCTCAACTGTTGATTACAGCCCGTTCACTCTAAATTTTTCACTATTGATTTATGACATATTGAATTTTTGTATTTTAATTTTGTGCTGATGGGATATCGCGTCGAAATATGAATTGGTGATGAATGAAACTAAACTCATGGACAATCCTTTGTTCGCTATGTTGAAGGTAAGGGGTGTATCACTCTTTCGAAATGGCGTACGAGATTTTTTTAACAATAGGATTTTTAGGGATTATTCATGGATTTTTCTTGAAAACAAAGGGATTTTTGTCAAAGGTGTACGAGATTTTTACAGAGTGATACGCCCCTCGGTTGAAGGTGAAGGTGAAGTTGTGGTTTTTAGCGCCAAGCTCTGGGATCGCAGAAATAAAAAGGAACTAATCGATTC
>REGL01000071.1:236810-249390 GCA_004194395.1 Aurelia aurita complex sp. Pacific | reverse complement strand
TTATTCCATCAACGATTATAAAGATACAACTGGATTCTGAGCGACGAGTTTCAGATATATTTAGCCTAAGCACACGAAATGCAATAGGTTGGCTAAATTGTACGTTACGCGCCAATTAGAGAGGAATTTCTCATTGAATTTGATGCTATTGGCCAGCTGATCTTTATCTTTGTTTACAAAATCTTTATGTTTATGATTATACGTTAAATGCCACAGGGTTGATATGTATTTCCATTCTCCTTGTGGTATCGTGCATGTAATTCTTTGTCATTGTTGTATTTTTTATGAGAATATATATCTGAAAAAAAGAACAAATCTGAAAATAGCAAATTTTTACTGACCTTTCCTGAAAGAAGTTCTGTAATATCAGTGCTCCAATAACGATCTATGTTGTGTTCCTTCTTCCACACTCTTCTTTCGTATTTGACGTTTTTTTTTGTGTAGCATGGACTTGCTACAAGTCTAGCAAGTCCAGTACAGAGCAGCTTGTGGAGGAATGCTTTAAAATGTCATCACTTAATAATAATAATGATAAAGGAAATGAAGACATCGACAGTTCCAATTGTAGTGGGAGCACCAAATTATGGATGACTAATCTTGATTTTTTGAATTCTGAATTGCCTTGCCGTTTTAAAAGATGTACAGATCAAATAGCCTTATAGGATAAAGCATGTAATGTTTTATGGCTGGTAAGTCGGATTAATAAGATAATAACTTGACGTTTGATCTAAACCTCTTTTCAAGCAAGTAAAAAGGCAGTAAAAAGGTCCATTGAAGTCACAGCTCCTCAACAACAGGAGCCCGGCCATTTGTATTCATTTGTATTGTATTCACCATTTCTATGGTATTCACCGATCGGCATTGGAATTGGAATTGGCATAGATATTGCATATGTGCTATGACGCATGCAAAACTAACCAGGGGGTGCATGACAGTGATTTCCGCGAGTCTCTGTTCTTATTCCCAATTATTTCTTACTCAAAGTAATAGGATAAAAATCTAAATTGAAAGAAAGAAGAATGGCATCATTATATTTTGATGCTACCAGCCTCGTCTTTTCATTTCCGCTATATTCGCATCAAATTTCGACAATCATCACATTTGACAACAGAATGTTGGGCCCAAAAACCCAACCATATGGGCAGCACATACCCGTACCCTGAACATGTTATGTACCCCCTCCCCCCCCCGGGGGATTTTCCGTTGAAGACAGAGCAGGGCTCTGATGAATTTTGAATTATGCGGATCGATTGAGTGCATGACATCACCATAGTAACAGCACTGAAGTTTTGAACCTTGAATATTCACTGTATTTTAGCAAACAAACAAATTCTGCTAGCGTAGTGTTTCCTTGAAAACAGCCTATTGAACATCTAACTGAGTGGGACTTGTGACTTTACCTCCTCATGAAATGAGACCATCGAAACATCTGCGATCTGCGGATGGATTTGACAAACAATAAGCAATCACGTTGCTCTGCGAATTGATCACTTAAAGGCAGTGTGCCCATATAAATTTCAGTTGCATGCACACTCGTGGAAACTGCTGACAAAATGCTGACATGCATGCAGTTTTTGGGTGATTTGATTGGTTTAGACTGAGTCTGTTTCAAACTAACCACATGAAAAGCATTGGACTTTACATTCCGTGGGAAGTCATCCAATACTCTACCTCGTATTCGCACGAAAGCTGATCACATGAGTCACGTGAATACATAGGAAAATATCACATGTTTGCGAAATATCCCTCTCGAAGCATGCTACTTACATGGACACATTGCCTTTAATTGGAACAGTGCCTCATTAATTATTCACGAGGAGGCAAAAGTCATAAGTCCCACCCATTGTAACAAGGACAGATTTTGTAAGACAAGTGCATGAGTTTTGTTTTGACTGACACCGCAATTCAAAGCGATTAGCGATCGCAGACAAAGGAAATTCTCTCAACCAGTAATTCAAAACAAGCAAAGCCGCAAAAGTATCTCTGAAACTCAGGTTGCTAGCTCGCTCTTTGTGCATTCCAGAAATTGTTTTCAAGAGCAAACATGAGCATAGATCGAAAGAAGCAGGATATATTTACACATCTGCCTCGGGCATTTAATTTGTTTGGTTCAAAAGCCGATTGGGAGGCGATTCAATTCTCTTATTTTTTTGGGTGTAATGAAAACACTTACTGGTCGGCTTCTGAACCAAAGAAATAAAATGCCCGTGGTAGATGTGTAGATATATCCTTCTTCTTTCGGTATATGCTCATATTTGCTCTTAAAAACATTTTCTGGAATGCACAACGAGCGCGCTAGCTACTTGGGTTTCAGAGAAACTTTCGCGACTTTGTTTATTTGTTTTGAATTTATAGTTAAGAGGATTTCCTTTTTCTGCAAGCGCTAATTGCTTTGAATTCACATGTCAACAAAAGCATCGCATGCTATTGTCTTACACAATCTGTCCTTGTTACCCACTGTTCAGTGCGACGAATGGGACTTGGGACAAGTCTATAGGAGTGCTGAACTTAGCCAAATAACATAAAACGTATTTTCTAATCCAACACACACCCAAAGTACTTTCTTCATATTGCACCTGACCTCTTCTAATGTGTATTGAAAACAGCAAGGAACCTGAAAATAAGATGCATTGCTTTTAGATTTCAGTAAATTGTCTAAAGCAATGATCCATTGTTGTTGCCCTTGCCTTTTCAAAAGCCAATTTACAAGTATCTACTGTTGAAAGCTTTCAGTTTGATTTTGATGCTTCGTCAAATATGTTTCCTTCTGCACATAATGCTTACTTTGTACAAAAGAAAACCTCCCCATTTCCCGTAGACTTGCCCCAAGTCTGTTTTGTCAACTGTGATAAGTCTACCTAAAAGTATATTACGAAACATTTCGCTTTTCAATTTTCCCTTCAATTTTTTTGAAGAAATTTTTTTGACAAAATAGATTGATGTGAAGGACTCGTAGCTATATTCCTACTTGGATCCCCCACCCCTTCCCCACTTGACAGTGCAGAGAACAATGATTAACACTTTTCATGACAAAAAACAAGATTGATAAAATGAAACAAAGTACGGTCGTTATCAATAAAAACGAATACACTCAATCTTTATCAGAAACCACTCATAGGAAGCTCTAGTAGCCTCTTCCATTAAAGAAACTCTACCAGAAATAAGTGGGTCAATGCAAGGTTAATGTTTTCCCAGTTCTGGAGTTTCTTGATAGATCTGAGAGTTGAGTTTCTTATAAGCAGTTTCTCATAAAGAAAATACATCTACTGATCTACTGTGTATGAATGTTTTCGGTCGCAAGACTAACTATCAAAGTTTGCTTGAAACTTCAAGAGAATTCAAGTTACATATTCAACAATTCAAATGCAAAGAAGAATTTAACCCTACCTGACCTGCCCCCCCTAGTACATTTCTGTTTGCATCGTTTTCCATGTATGCAGCAGGCCTCTGAGATTTGTATCATAGAGCAATAAAACTGCAACAATTTGGGCATTCTATTTTTAGCCTTGTTTCCATGGTTACCAATTTTTCATGCTGCACTCTGTGAAAANCTGAGAGTTGAGTTTCTTATAAGCAGTTTCTCATAAAGAAAATACATCTACTGATCTACTGTGTATGAATGTTTTCGGTCGCAAGACTAACTATCAAAGTTTGCTTGAAACTTCAAGAGAATTCAAGTTACATATTCAACAATTCAAATGCAAAGAAGAATTTAACCCTACCTGACCTGCCCCCCCTAGTACATTTCTGTTTGCATCGTTTTCCATGTATGCAGCAGGCCTCTGAGATTTGTATCATAGAGCAATAAAACTGCAACAATTTGGGCATTCTATTTTTAGCCTTGTTTCCATGGTTACCAATTTTTCATGCTGCACTCTGTGAAAAACATACTTTGTATCTCTCTTAATCATGTTTAATTGGTCCAATTAAGTCTAAATTATGAATTTATATATGTTTTGATCCATGTCTATCCTTTCCTTGTGAAAAGTCAAGTTTCATGAGGTTTCAGCAAGCTTTCATATATATGACGTCATATGACATCATAATGATCATCATACTCTAGCAACAACAACAACATCGCTAATTTGGTTATGATTTTAAATTTTCATTGTTTATAGTATAATGAACTACCTTTGTACCAAATTTGGTTGCCATATCTCTTATGACAACAGGGATAAGCAGGGGGGGCGGAATCCGCCCCCCTCAGGCATTGAGCAAAACGCCCAGGTCAGATAGGGTTAACAGCAAGGAAAATTAACAACGAGTGTAAAATAACAGAAATGGCAAATTATACATTTTTGATAATCAATTGAAATGCAAAGAAGAAATTAACAGCAAGAAAAAATTAACTATAAATGTAAAATAACAGCAATGGAAAATGATACATTTTTGACAATCAATCACTTCTAAATTTGTCTCTAAATTCTTCATCACAGTAACAAAGATTCGCTAAAACTTTGGCAGTCCCTTGATGAATTGATTTGAAAGAAAAGCGCAATGATATTCTACTCGATTAATTTCAAGGTTTTGCGAAGTTTGTATCATCAAGAGAAAACAAGACATTCCCGAAACTTCGAAAAATGTAAGAGACCAACATGAAACTCCTGGTGATGAACTGAAGCGAGAAAAGACATGGGTAAGGGTAAGTTAACTGTAAGATTTTCGTCAACGGTTTCCATTGATCTTACATGAAGCAAATATTCTAAACTGTAGAGGACTCTTTATAAGAAACTGCCCATAAGAAAATCATTTCTCAGTTCGCCAAAAAATGGGAGAAACTCCAGTGCTGGGAAAATATAAGTTAAGAAACTATTTAGTTTGATAAATTAAATCATTGACATGTTTTTACTTTACTTCCACTTGTTTCCTGGATCATATTACTTGTAAGGTGCTTGAATAATGTCTAAGCATTGGAAAGACCTTGTTTTGCAATTTCCCTCATGTTTGCACAACTTAGAATTGACCAAGGAATCGGCAAAAAATTGTCAGGACGTTTTAAGAATTTCAATGTTTGCTGAGTTTCTTATGGGCAGTTTCTTGTAAAATCAAATACGTGTAGGTTATTGAAAAAACATTAAATCAAGAAGGTTTGACATTGGTCAAGATTTTGATTTATCCTGGCCTAAACAAGGACAGATTTTCTAAGACAATAGCATGAGCAGCTTTGATTCACACCTCAATTCAAAGCGATTAGCGATCGCAGACAAAGGAAATTCCCTCAACCAGTAATTCAAAACAAGCAAAGCCGCAAAAGTTTCTCCGAAACCCAGGTAGCTAGCTTCCTCGTTGTGCATTCCAGAAATTGTTTTTAAGAGCAAACACGAGCATATGTCGAAAGAAGAAGGATATATCTACATATCTACCTCGGGCATTTTATTTCTTTGGTTCAGAAGCTGAGCAGTAAGTATTTTACTCACAGCCAAAAAAATAAGAGAATTGAGTCAGATCCCAATCATTTGAGCCAAAAAATAAAATACCCGTGGCAGATGTGTAGATATATCCTTCTTCTTTGGATCTATTCTCATGTTTGTACTTAAAAACAATTTTTTGAATGCACAATGAGCAAGCTAGCTAACTGGGTTTCGGAGAAACTTTTGCGGCTTTGCTTGTTTTGAATTACTGGTTTGAGCGAATTTCTTTTGTCTGCGATCGCTAATCCCTTTGAATTGAGGTGTCAATCAAAAGCTGCTCATGCTATTGTCTTACAAAATCTGTCCTTGTTCCTGGCCTGTTGAAAGTGGGAACTATTTTGGCTTACCCGGTATATGTGATGCACATGTACTCACCTGCTGTGTATAGTTGATTAGTTACTGCAATTGGTGTCCCTTTGTTAGCTAATTATGAATTCTCGAATATCACCTTGAACTTCTGAATCATATTCATATGGTCATAAAGCAAAGTCTGTGCGCAGGTCATAGGTAACAGAGTAAAATTAGTCCAAAAGTAAAAAGTACCTCTTATTTTACTTTATTTTGCCAAATTTGCCAATTCTGTCCAGACAAAACTGGTAAATTTGGCCAACATAAAGTAAAAAGAGAGGTACTAGTTACTTTTGTACTAATTTTCCCCCGTTACCTGTGCGCAGTTTAACCAATTCAAGGACTAATGCGACAGCAAATATAATGAAAAACCCATAACCCCTCAGCGATTGTCCACGAACCTGATGGTCTACTGTACATGCGGAAAAAGTTGATAAAGTACCTCGGGGGGCAATCAAAGATCTGATTTGTAAGTCGATATGCTTTTTTCCCATTTCCATCCTTTCCCGGTGAAGTGAATTTCCAGATACATTTGAATCGTCTTGAATGGACGCGTCTATCAAGACAAACATATTCGAATCTTACTTTGCCTGGCCATCTGTAATTAATGTAAAACTTTCTGAGAAATGAGTGTTGCCCACACCTGACGGCTTGCTTTGATAAATGGTACACTCTTTTATAAGAAGTCCAATGATTCAACACACGTCGCGATTTAAACCGATTCAATGCGAATGGCATACAGCATTTAGTTGACCATCTGACCTTACTTCCAGCCCATACAAGCCTGAAACCATTTAACAAACCATTGCATGGAGCATTGCTATGTTTAATGCTTATACTATAACGTTTATTCCCAAGTTGAATCCAGCATCTTTCTTTACAATTATATTCATCAAGCGCATCACCACAGTCATTGTCATAATTACACTGCAATGATTTTCGAATGCATTTTCTTGTGTTTGAGCAATGAAATTGATTTTTACAGCATCCTTTGAAGCACTTTTTATGCATAATCGATGAGCCTGGGCAAGAATTTCCGTTTCCTAGCTTTGTTGTTTGAACAGATCTTGAACGTTTCTTCTTTGCACCGTAGCCACATCCCAAACAATGGCCAAAGGCAGACCAATTCTTCCAAACGCAATCACGACTTGTGCATTTCTTGCCATANCCGTAGCCACATCCCAAACAATGACCAAAGGCAGACCAATTCTTCCAAATGCAATCACGACTTGTGCATTTCTTGCCATAATAAAGCCTTTTACATTGGCATTTTCCATGGGTATCAGAACACTGCTGACTGCGTGATCCCACAAAACTGCATCCACATTGTTTGCAACCAGATACCTTTCTTTTGCACGACGTTGTTAGCGAGCCCGTGACGTAATAATTCTTCATACAGGTATTTCTTATTTTCATCGAGGGATTGAGATAGAATCCTCCTGTGCATTGGATATTTGCTGAATGCTTCACTTTGTATTCGCAAGTGCTTTTCTTAAGAATTGATTCCTGCCCATTAAGACGCTTTTTATAAAGGTAGCTCACAATGTTTGTCGCCTTTCCAGTCAAACCCAATGCTTGGGTCCATACAAAATACCCAACTTGTTGCAGCAGGGCGAGTTGTTTCCAGCAATTGTCCACTGCTTTCTTATATGCAGGTGTGCATGGCTTACCAGCTTTGGATTCCATGAAAATTAGCAAGAAAGGTTTATGGCCCAATAATGACCCTTTGACGCCAATCAGCATTGTGTTTAAATCGAATAAATATCTTTGGATGCCTGCTCTGTCATTTAGTACAGCATGCGCAAGCTTTTGCCTCCTTTTTTGAAATTCTGCCGTTGTTTTGTTGTAATGATTCAGTAACTCGAAAGCATGTGCAAAGTACTTGATGCCCTTGATTGTAACACTGTACTGCGTGACGAGGCTCGCCCATTCCACTTTTCTTGAGAGTTGGCTTAGTTTCTTTTCAAAACTCGCATCGAGACTGCTGATGGCCCATTGTAGCCTCACCAAGCTAACACCAACAAACTCCCTCAAATTTTTAATATCAAAAGAAATATCACTCAAATGAGGGAGTTTTAATGTCTCTGCTAGCATACTGTCTATGGTCTTGGCAGTAACTACATTTGAATGCTCTTCACATGTTGCCCCCTGGTAGTATGGTTTGCATTCACAATAACGCTGGCCAGAATACGGCTTTATTTTGCACAATCCTTTGTTCTTGCATTTTAAATGACATTTTCTATCGACTTGCCCCATGGAGTTCAGAGTGACTACCACATAGATTTTCCTCAGTACAATTCTGTATTCTGCCCCGTGTACTCCACCTGTCCTTGAATTCGTAGAAATAGATATTTTTACTTTGTATTTGAGATGATATACCTTGCGAATGTATGAAGCCGGGTTATCGCTTCTGATCATGAAGTAATCTTCTTTTTTTCGTATGTTGATGCTTGCTATATACTTCCAAACCCTGGCTCTTTTCAACTCCCTTGTGAAGACATCCAATATATCATTTACATATTTATATTTTTTCTCGTGAAAACGGGGAAATGTCCTTGTGACATGGTTCAAGGCCAATAATACAGAGTTTCTTGGCTTAGTGTATGTCCCTTTTGTATCAACAAAGCTCAAAAAAATATTTCTTTTCCTTGCTTTTCTACTTGCCGGTGAGTACCAGATTGTAGTACCATAGTTGTTTGCTTTCCAGCCATGCCATGTAGACCCCCACGCAGCATAAGAATAAATGGTAAATCCAAGCCACGAATACCTTTTATCAAAGAGTTTCTTGATCATCCCATTAACTTGGTCATTCGCTTGGGGACTTGATGAGACTCTTTGATATTTTTTGTTTACAAGATCAGCAATCATATATTTAAGTACGTTTTTATAGCAATAGTTCCTCAGCTTAGTTCGGTGCATCCTCAATTCATAAATCAAAGAAGTCCATTCATTCATGCTTTGGATTATACTCTGCTTGCTTCCTAACAATTTCTCATGGGCCAAAATCACTTGCTGTGCCTTGAATGCCAATCTCAATACACTGTTAGCAAACTGATCAATCTTTGGAATACTGCATTTAAAATGACGTTGCACAACACTAAGCAATGGATCACCAAATACTGATGTTTTACGTGTGACACCGTGTAATATCTCGTGCAAGTTGTNAAGATCAGCAATCATATATTTAAGTACGTTTTTATAGCAATAGTTCCTCAGCTTAGTTCGGTGCATCCTCAATTCATAAATCAAAGAAGTCCATTCATTCATGCTTTGGATTATACTCTGCTTGCTTCCTAACAATTTCTCATGGGCCAAAATCACTTGCTGTGCCTTGAATGCCAATTTCAATACACTGTTAGCAAACTGATCAATCTTTGGAATACTGCATTTAAAATGACGTTGCACAACACTAAGCAATGGATCACCAAATACTGATGTTTTACGTGTGACACCGTGTAATATCTCGTGCAAGTTGTACGTCACAGCGAAATATTTTACGTAGTTGCTCGCAATTCTGGACTTTCGTCGCTGGCACAGCGATCTTCTGCTGCAATTTACCTTTTGAAGTTCATCTAAAACGGCCAGCAACTGTTTGTGGCCAAAATTTATCTTTGCAGCAGATCTCACGTATATAGCTCTTTGGTTTTCAAATGTTATCAAAGAATTTACGTTATCTAGCTTTGCTGTAATTATGTCCAACTTTGAATTTACTTGTTGGAACTTTTTCTTCATGTAGGCCAACTCTTTGGAGTCTTGAGAAGGCAAAAATGAAAGGGCAAATGATATGAGACCCCCTGTAGCCCCCAAGAAACCTGACAATTTTCCAAGTCGTTTGAAAATGTCCATTGTTTTTTTTTCTTTATCTCCGAATTCAGAAATGAACTCGGTTACTTTTTTACCAGCCTCTAAACCAAGTGATATACTTGCCTTCTCAGCTTTAGAGAGATTAGCAAGACATTTGCTTGGAACATTTGCAATTGTTAGACAACCAATCAAGATTATTGAAAGACGATGCATGATGTCTCTTGAAGCGATTTATCCTTGAATCCTTGAAGATGATAAGAAACAACATGATAATCTCCTTTGTACCTTTAATAAACGGCATTTTGTAAAAACCGGACCCTAAGACCCTAGGATCCCTAAGACTCCTAGGACCATTAAGTACCAAAGATGAAAAGGACCCTTCACACCAGTAACGCAAAACAAGCAATGCTGCAAAAGTTTCTCTGATAGAGCAGAAATACTTTTCTCTGTTGTTTATGATGCCAAAAAAAAACAGAAAAACATTGGTGCCAATATTTCTAAGCATTTTGATGGCTATTTTATAGAGTTTTATTCTTGGGGAATACATCATTGAGAAGTATGACACTTTAAAAACAGGCCTAAATTTACAGCTCTTTACATTAGGTTTTAAATGAATTGCAATTATCTGCTAATAATGTTAGTTTATCACTCTAATTGTACGCGAGTATCATAATTTCCTGATAAACCAAGATGATCACAGATAGACCTACTTTATCAAGCTGCAATTTTTAATTTTCACGTGATAATCAGAGTTGGGCTACAGCAGGCTGAGAAACTCAGTTTATCATAATAATTTTCATTGTCAGAACAATAAGAAGAACTCATCAGATTAACAAATGAAAATAGAGTTATTTCGATAATCTAAGTTTTCATTTCATTTCATCAAGAATTCAAGCTTTCTACCGATTTAAAAATAGATGTGCAACTTTCTACCGATTTAATAATAGATGTGCAGCTGAGTTTATCTGTCAGCTTGAGCATAACTCTGATTATCACGTGATAATTGGAATTGCAGCTCGATAAATTAGGTTTATCTGTGATCATCTTGATTTATCAGGAAATTGTTATTCTTGCGTGCAATAAAAGTGATGATAAACAAAGATTATTAGCAGATAATTGCAATTAAATTAGATAAACCTACCGGGTGTCCCAAAAAAAAGTATTCCAGTTTAAGAAATCACCAAAAGTTGATTATCAAACCTTTGATAAAATTTTCTTCGTGAGTTGTTTTGTCAAAAACCCAAAAATATTCATAGTTGATATAATGTTTGCTTTTGATACAGCAAAGCAGAGAAATTATTCGTTGAAAATTTTCAGATTTTTTATCATTATGGATAATACGCATTTCTTTCTCTCGTTTATAACCAAACTAGAAGCTTTACATGCACAAAGAAACTGATATGGCAATCATCAGTGCTTTTCTGCAGTATGATTCATAATTAAGTAGCCATAAAAAGAGCTAAATTCACAAATTTTTAAACCAATTACAAGATCAGCTATATCTTGGATAATAATTTGGTCCTTGATCTATTTCACAAAAGAAGAAAATCGAAGATCGGCTGTGTAATCAAATTTTGGCAATCAGAAATTTGTAATTCCCGCGTGCCATACCCGTCTGGCATCTCATACATAATTCAAAATAAATTGTTCCTTTTTACCATTTAGAGTGTAAACTAGTAGCGCGAGCAAATCTCTCGCCTCGCATCCTCTTACTGCGTTAATCTTTCGAAACCCTGCCCTATTTCGATTCTTTAGAGTCACTAGATCCATAAATGTTTGTGCGATTGTTTTAAATCACTACCCACTTATAAAAACATTATCAACACCTTCGCCTGGAAAAAAATCTTGCTGTCACCCTCATGAAAAGAAAAGAAATGAAAGGAAGAATGTTATGAAATGGAAAGTTAGTGAACAGAAATATACATGCTGTAAACAAGGCTGATTGAAGACCGCCAGTGTATAAAGTGTTTGGAGCCATAAACAATATTTTTAGCATATGCTGAAAAAATAAAGAATTGGATGCTTCAAACGATATTTTGTGGAAAGCAAGTCTTTAAAAACTGCTCTGCGTGAAGAAAATTCAACGCATTGGGCCTTTTATGCTGTATCTGTTAGAGATATGACATATAAGGACTACACTATCTTTTTTTCTTAATATGTTTTGTTCTTAATTAGACGATAGAGCCATTTGCAATGAGTTAAAGTCATGAATCTGCTGCAACCGCAAATTATGTCGCAAAAACTCGAAAAAATACCCTTAAACGTGGTCAGAAAAGTTGGCAGCAACGTTTTCCCTTTCTCAGCATGTTAAAGAAGGTAGAAAAGCATGTTGCCACAAATTTACATCAAAAAATCACTCGGCTACTTTTTGCAACATAGGACTCTGCACTACCAGGTAGAGCAGTGAGTGTCAGTGTTTTAATTACACCCTAAAAAAATAAGAGAATTGAATCGCCCCCCAATCGTCTTCTGAACCAAAGAAATAAAATACCCGAGGTAGATGTGTAGATGTATCCTTCTTCTTTTGATATATGCTCACGTTTGCTTTTAAGAACAATTTCTGGAATGCACAACGAGCGCGCTAGCTACTTGGGCTTCAGAAAAACTTTTGCGGCTTTGTTTGTTTTGAATTCATGGTTGAGAGAATTTCCTTTGTCTGCAGTCGCTAATCGCTTTGAATTGCAGTGTCAATCAAAACCAACTCGTGCTGTTGTATAAGAAAATCTGCCCTTGTTCCTCTAATATTCTCCCTAATACGAGTGAGTCAAAAGTTTAGCTCATTTGACCATCACGTCTTGAAACTTTCCCTAAAAGCTGGCAATAAACTTTATGTACTTGTCCACATATCCTCGTATATGGATCAGAACAAACTAAGAGCATTTGTAACCAGTCAGTTCCAATGCTGTCCTTTAAAGGTAATGTGTCCATGTAAGTACAGCGACCTTGCTATTTTCACGTGATATTTCACGTAATGAAATGTAGCCAGCTCTAATGAACTACCGGGTGTCCCAAAAAAA
>REGL01000071.1:184900-212410 GCA_004194395.1 Aurelia aurita complex sp. Pacific | reverse complement strand
GCTAGAAATTATTTTTTTGGGTTGATCCGTTGTACCCCAGCCTGAGCACCCCTATCCTAAATATACCTGAGTACCCCCCCCCCACAGGATCCCAGCAGTAGTAGTCTTACAACGTTCACTGAAGATTGATTTTTGAGATATATGGAACTTGTCTTGACAAATACTTACTGCTGCGGCGCCGCAATATTCTTCACGAGGCTGCTGAGCGGCGCAATTGGCCGTAGCTGAGCAGGAGCGAGGAGCAGATGGCCTGAAGTGCGTGATTAGAAATGGCGGACGCGTATGAGAGAAAGGATACCCAAAATGTTTTTTGATTGCGCAAAGATCAGAGTTTTTGCATGAAAGGAACTTTCCTGTGACAGAGATCACTTCAAGAAGTACTAAAGGTGAAGAAAGCCATCTTTAGAGCATAAAAACGATGGTGTTGACCAGTAAAATGCAGTCTGCTTCTGGCAGTGGTGGCTCACAGCAACGGTTTTCTCAAGGGCCTAGTGGACAAATCGCTAGCAAGCTTCCAACACTCGCAGACAATGTCAAGAAAGTGGTTTTAGAGGATGCAAAGAAGGCCTTCAATAACCGAAGAAGAATACAGATATGTGGGATGCCACCTGGTAACAATTCAGAGGTAAAACGAATCGAAGTGATATTGATTAGCAGACAAAGATACCAGGCTGGAAAACATGCGTGATTTGGCCTAAACGCGTAGTAGCGAGTGAAATAAATTTGAAGGTGCAAGCTGCGATTGGACTTTAAAAAGCTGCAAGAGAAGCAAAACCAACAAAAGATCTTTTGTTCTCGCATGCGAGAAGCAGTTATTGTAGCTGCGAGCAGCAAGTTTTGACAGAGTTTCATAGCTGCGAGTGAATGCAAGTTTTCCAACCTGGCAAAGATAAGAGATCAGGCTGTTCGAATGTGCATGTCTGCATGTGGTGATATTCAAAATCGGTTGGCCAATTTGGTTTTGCTGGCCTCTGACAATTTTTGATTGTAAAGGACTGTAAAAGCAAGTCCTTGTTAGAGTTGGAGAGACAAGATACGGTTTGTCCAAGGAAACGTATGTGCCCCCTCCCCCCCCCCATGGCCATGCAGTAGGTTGATTATTGCTCAGCAGTCCAGTAGCCTTTTGGGTTGGAATTCTGACGGGCGCATGGGCATAGCTTACTGCATGGGGGGCACCAGCCCCTCCGTCTGAAGCATCTAGCCCCCGTTGGAGGAAATTTTTGGTTCTTGTGTGGGAGGAAATTTGGCAAAATAGCGTATGAAAATGGTATTTTTTGCTATCTTAGCCCCCCTGTCGGAAGCTCCCTCAAGCCCCTTCGTCGGAAGATTTTTGGCACCACCCCCCACAGTGGGCCAAAATGGCGATTTTGCAGATATTCGTGGATATCTGCCAGGAAATAAATGTTACAGGAGCAGTTGGTAGCTCATTTTCAACGTATGAGAAGAATAACTCGAATGGATCACAAAAAATTTAAAATTTTCATATTTAGGGGGGCTGGAGCCTGATATTCTAATTTTAGACCCTTAGCCAAAAATCTCTTTTATACTCCTCGGTCTCAAGAGAATTAGCAATGGTGACTGATGGCTCTTTTCAACTTATTCTGTTGGAACAATGAATAAAGTTGAATATTTCTCCACATTTAGGGGACTGGGACCTATATTTCAGTTTTCGGAATTCAAACCAAAAGTCTCCTTTCTGTTACATTTCAATATAAGCCTAAGCTATGTAGAAAGTTCTTATGAACATAATATTACCCAGCGGATGCTCCTTAATTAAAATATTTTGTAGTATTCTGCAAAAATGGGCCTTGTCTCAATATCTTTTCTTGGGACACCCAAAATGTCCCAAAAAAGGCCTTTCCCCCCTGTTTATTTGAATTTTCCGAGGAGAAACAAAATGAAAGCTTCAAAAATAAACTTATCATGAGCTTCTCTTTCAGAAAATGTATTGGTGTTGATGTTTCTCCTCGTACTTTTGGAGATATTCTCCATTAAAGTCAAATTTTGCCCTCTGAATGAGACGACAAANTATCATGAGCTTCTCTTTCAGAAAATGTATTGGTGTTGATGTTTCTCCTCGTACTTTTGGAGATATTCTCCATTAAAGTCAAATTTTGCCCTCTGAATGAGACGACAAATCTGACAAAGTGTCTGAAGAAAATTGTTGCTGTGGTAAAAGTAGACTTGAAAAGACATTTTCATCTTGCTTTTCAATAAACAGTGACTATTTACATTCTGGTAATGCCGATGAAACAATCTGCAAGCCATTTGCCTAGCCGAGAAACATTTATCCACATTCAATGCTGGGTGTAAAATTTTCAAAGATTTTGTCCAATTTACTCAGATTCAAAAATCTATAACTCTGTGATAACACAAGATAAATGAAAACTTTAAAACGCACACGAAAGCCCAATTATTCAGCTTTATAAAACTGCATAACAACCAGTGATTTAGAGAATTTCAAAATTTTCGAATGTCTGCCTCTAACCCACTGTGCCCCCTGGGGGGCACGTAAGTTTCCTTGGAGAAACCACATGTCATTGCCCCAACAAGTCCATGCATTGCATGAACAATCTGGACAAATTTCCTCACAGTGGACCTTGTATCCGTGCGCAAAACCTTGATGCTTAACAGGAACTCAAAAGAGTGAAAAGCTGAGCTACCTTACTTTGTGTATTCATTCCAGACTAGGAAGTTTGTATTTATAGTGCACACAATATCTTGCATGCGCAGAAACTTACTTGGTTTTCAATCTGAGCCACATAGTTGGCAATAAACTAGAGATCTACACATATTTTTCAATAAGAAACTAAGAATTTGGGCCAGTATTAATGTTGCTTGAAATTATCAGATTTTGAGTGCTACTAGTTTCTTAAAGGTTCCATAACAATTTCATAAACATTTCAAAACAAGGTTTTTTGAAGTCTTTACAATGTTTAGATATTATTCAAGTGCTTTCTGAGTGATATGATACAGGAAACGAGTGAAAGTAAAGTAAAAACATAAAATCTTAAGGATTTCCTTAGTCAAAATAAATAGTTTCTTAAGCTATATTTTCCCATCACTGGAGAACTTTTGGTGATCTAAGAGTTGGGTTCTGATGGGCAGTTTCTCATAAAAATATGTGAAGGTGTTGTGGCTTTGTGGTGTAAAACTTTGCAACCAGAACTGTCAAACGGACAGGATTCGATACCCGCCCGGTAGAGCCCCACCACTTGAGTATCATGACAAGGGGTCACAGACTCTTCTCTACCTCGGGGATCCCAGCGCTTGGCGCTAAAGAACGCAACTTCACCTTCTCAATTGCAGAAACTGTGAAATTCCTGTTGAAATATTAATTTATGCCATCCCAACTTGCTCACGCAAAATACAAACTTTCCAGTCTGGTATTCATTATTCAAATTATGGTTGAATCACTGCCAGACCCTTTTCAGTAGTCGTCACTCTTCAAAAATTAAATTCAAAAGCAATCATGTTAAAAAGGCAGTTTATCAGCAAAATATATCATAAATACAAAGAAGAAAGTTTATTTTAACTACTGAGGGCAAAATAGGCCTTTGAATACAAAAATGTCCAGGCTTTTAAGACTAAAAGTTGCAACAGAGATCTTCCAACAGCTTCAGCAGCAACTTTGTTTGAATTTGATTAATTGCGTCAATCGAATCAAAGTTTGAAAATCATTGTTTTTTGTCAAATCTTGCTATTTGAAAGGTATAACAGAAAAACATGTGCTAGGGAGGGAGGTTCTAAATATGGTCAAGTTTTCCATGAGTAAGGTTATGAGTTCTGTTGACCAAAGAGACATAATCAAGACAAAGAGCACTGGGAAACAAGGGATTCCAGGTAACAAGTCTAGGAATAATCATTAAGGATCATGTTCCAAATCTGAAAGTGATATAGGGACCATCAACATAAAGGTTTCATCTTTCATGAGAGGGTATTTGGCCGTTGTCATAGGCCCCAACAAATCGAAAGCCTAGAAGTGAATATCTTTGTTTTCAAGATCTCAGAATTTTCCAAGAAGAACCCAGTTCTAAAATGCCTCTTAAATTAGGCATCTTTGGGAGGAAACAAACAATGTGCCAATTTGATTGAATCTTTTGAGTAAAATGACAAGTGGAAGGTTTTTAAAAGAGTTTTTTCAAAANGCTTCAGCAGCAACTTTGTTTGAATTTGATTAATTGCGTCAATCGAATCAAAGTTTGAAAATCATTGTTTTTTGTCAAATCTTGCTATTTGAAAGGTATAACAGAAAAACATGTGCTAGGGAGGGAGGTTCTAAATATGGTCAAGTTTTCCATGAGTAAGGTTATGAGTTCTGTTGACCAAAGAGACATAATCAAGACAAAGAGCACTGGGAAACAAGGGATTCCAGGTAACAAGTCTAGGAATAATCATTAAGGATCATGTTCCAAATCTGAAAGTGATATAGGGACCATCAACATAAAGGTTTCATCTTTCATGAGAGGGTATTTGGCCGTTGTCATAGGCCCCAACAAATCGAAAGCCTAGAAGTGAATATCTTTGTTTTCAAGATCTCAGAATTTTCCAAGAAGAACCCAGTTCTAAAATGCCTCTTAAATTAGGCATCTTTGGGAGGAAACAAACAATGTGCCAATTTGATTGAATCTTTTGAGTAAAATGACAAGTGGAAGGTTTTTAAAAGAGTTTTTTCAAAATGCTGATACTGTATCTTGGTTTACAGGCAAATTCCCCCCCTCCATTACAGGCAAATCAGTGGCGGACACTTGGGGGGCAAGGGATGCGATCACCCCCAATGTTGGCTAGAACAAATAATGTTTTGTTCGAAAACAATGGACATAAACAATGCTTTTTAATTGAAACAATAGCTTGCCCCCCCCAATAGTTGGCAAAGTGTCTGCCAATGAGGCAAATGCCACTGGTTCAGTAAATTTAGCTGTTCCAAAATGTTGCTATTTGTTTTCATGTTGGTTGCTTAGTTCTATTTTATTTCTAACATTCCTTGAAGGTTCCCTAAATCTGTTCTCATTCTGAAAGTCTCTCAAATATATAGAATGCTACATTTTTGTTATGTTACAACTTGTTGACTCGTTTGTAGGAGCTGTCTCGAACCTTGCTGAAGGATTTCAATGTCATCTACATTTATTTGAATGAAAAAGCCACAGGTATATAATGCTCATTACCCCATTATCAATAAAGTACAGTATCAACTAAGGCTTCGTTTGCTCTACCGGGTGAACCAGAAAAAAGTTCCCACTTTTGAAAATTCATAGCATCAAGAGTGCTGAATGTATTGGAATGAATCAATATTTGCTTGACAGCCAAACGATTGAAGTATTTTTGTGATTTTTCTCGTGTTCTTACGAGCACTGGAAAAAATTAGTAAATTCAAGTTGACAAATACTTAGTGGTTGCAAAATGACTAAAAAAAGCCTAAAATACTTGATCAAATCATAAAGGACTCCTCGCTCAGAACAACAGAGACACTAATGCAATTTTGCATGGGTGAGAGCGTTGGTCTGCACATTTATTGCCATGGGATTGAAAATCTTTAGTATCTGTTTGAGAATCTATGTCTCATAACTCTTGAGAGAAGTGAAATGCCTGTGAGTATTGTTCTGTGTGAGGAGAGTCCTAACGATTTGATCAAGTGTTTTAGGCCCTTTTTCTGTAATTTTGCTACCAAAAAACCATTGAAGTTGAATTGCAGTGCTCCTAAGAAGGCGAGAAGAATCAGAAAAATGCATTGATCTTTTAGCTTTTATCTAGAATTTGAATCATTCAAATCCATGAAGTACTTGTGGGGCTACCAATTTTCTAAAGTGGGAACTTTTTTCTGGCTCTCCTGGTATGTATGCCAGCATAAAAAAATTTGAGGTAAAACTGTGCTGTACTGGGTGAGTAAAAAGAGAATCCCTGTTTGGAAGGCCACCGCTCCCTGAATATCAAAGCAATAATATTGAAAACCTTCTTGTTTTATTGCCAAAAGGTTCAGTTAGGCTCAATAGTTTTTGATTGGCCATTCCTTCCCATGGATATTGAAGATTGTCCGCAGAAAGCCCCTTACAATTTAACCTGCCAAAGCGAATGAAAATGATGAGCAAAATTTCCTTGGTTTTCTTCCTTAGAAATGATGACACTCACATGTATTTTGTCATCTTGGGAGAATGGAATCCCCCTAAATTGGTTATCCATATACCAGGGGAAGATTTGTTCTTCCTCCCAAGAGGATAGCACGTGCTAATGTGTGTTTCTCAAGAAAATCCCTCATAAGTTCAGAATGGAGTGGTCGATTTCAGTCAGGTAATTTTAAAATGGATTTAGAAATGTCTGCCATCAAACTATTGATATCATCAGCTTGATATTGAGAAAGCCGTGACCTTTCAAACAGGGATTCTGTTTATTGACTCACCCAGTATTGGTTGTTTGCTTCCACTGAAATTACTGTTTAAACTACACATATTTTTTGTAAGAATTTGAGGTCTGAGGCTGACAGGTAGGTTCTTAAATTCTAGGAGAGCTTTTCTATGTTTGATGCAGGAAGTGTGGAGATAATTCAGTTTTGTTGGAAGGGCTCCCAAATTATTTAGTAAGATCTCGGAACGATCATGAGGTTACGCTCCTGAACTAAAATGGATACTTCATGTAACAATGGTGAAACATATTTGGAGTAACATATGTAGTTTACACTCAAAAAAGGGTCCAAACATTTTCCAGTGGAAATGGCAAAAGTTTCTTCACTCATTTTCTTTTCAAGAAAAAGTTCATAAGAAACAGTAGGCTCAATTTTCCAAAACTCAAGAAACTACCCTTNATCCCCCTAAATTGGTTATCCATATACCAGGGGAAGATTTGTTCTTCCTCCCAAGAGGATAGCACGTGCTAATGTGTGTTTCTCAAGAAAATCCCTCATAAGTTCAGAACGGAGTGGTCGATTTCAGTCAGGTAATTTTAAAATGGATTTAGAAATGTTTACCATTAAACTATTGATATCATCAGCTTGATATTGAGAAAGCCGTGACCTTTCAAACAGGGATTCTGTTTATTGACTCACCCAGTATTGGTTGTTTGCTTCCACTGAAATTACTGTTTAAACTACACATATTTTTTGTAAGAATTTGAGGTCTGAGGCTGACAGGTAGGTTCTTAAATTTTAGGAGAGCTTTTCTATGTTTGATGCAGGAAGTGTGGAGATAATTCAGTTTTGTTGGAAGGGCTCCCAAATTATTTAGTAAGATCTCGGAACGATCATGAGGTTACGCTCCTGAACTAAAATGGATACTTCATGTAACAATGGTGAAACATATTTGGAGTAACATATGTAGTTCACACTCAAAAAAGGGTAAAAACAGTTGCACAGTGTCCAAACATTTTCCAGTGGAAATGGCAAAAGTTTCTTCACTCATTTTCTTTTCAAGAAAAAGTTCATAAGAAACAGTAGGCTCAATTTTCCAAACTCAAGAAACTACCCTTACCTGAATTATGAAAGCTTTTTTAATTCAGGTTGGGTAGTTTCTTGAGTTTTGAAAAAATTGAGCCTACTGAGCTTTTTCTTGAAAAGAACATGAATGAATGCTGGTACAAAAAGAAGGCCACGATGTTTTGAGGATGAAATGAGGGTGTATGTATGACATCTGTTCTATGTATTACCTATGTGTAGGTTAATGTATGATATACTGTAATATATGTGAGCACACTCTGATGATAACATAAAACTGAAAGGCCTCAGTGTGCTAAGAAAATTTTCCGTTTTTTTCATCTGCCTCTTATAGTATCTATCATAGAATAAATATGTAGACAAATTCATGAGAGATTTGAAGGATTAAGATTTTTAAACAAGGGTTTGTTAGAAAATTTCTGAAGAATTCTTAGACCAGAAAACGATGTTGATATGCACAAGGCCTGTTCTCTTGTATTGTTGCATCCTGCTGATACTGCTATTTGGTATGTCTAATTCAATTCCTACCCTGACTTTCCTCCCGGGACACCCCAGGCATTTGCTAACAAAAATTCCCGGTCCCCGGGCGTTTTAACATAAATTTTCCCCTGGCCCCTGGGCATTTGAGTAGCATTTGATAAGAACGGGAACTTTTGCTTATACAGTAACTGGGAATATGGCATCTTCTCAGTGCGTGCCAGCCCCTGGCGTTCATAGAATTTGCCTGGTCCTCGGGCATTTGTGCAAGAAATTTTTGTTGACCCCCGGGCTGCCCAGGGGAAGGAGGATGGTCAGGGCAGGAATTGAACGAGACTTTAATGATGCTTTATTTGTATTTTGTAGCACATATTCTACTAATAAACAAGGAAGAAGCTGCTAGAGCCCTGCAGGCCCTGAAAGGGAAGTACTTCAAGGGCTGCCCCTTGAATGCATCATATTCCCAAAGGGACTTTATCCTATTCATTGGAAACATCCCATTTACATACAACACAGTGCAGTTGAAGAACATGGTCAAACCTTTTGGAGAACTTGAGAGAGCTGTTCTTGTGAGAAGTGAGTTGACTGGGCAAAGCAAAGGTTATGGAATTGTTGAGTTTACATACAAAGCAGCTGCTGAAAAGGCCAAAACTGCACTTCAAAGTACACAGAAACATCTAAGAGTTGAGTTTGCAAATCCTGGCCTGAATGAATATCGTGATTTGCAGTCACAGACATTATATGTCAATCAATTTCCTAACAATACAACTAGTGAACAGATAGAGGAAATAATCAACAAGCATGTGCAGGTTCCATTTTGTAAGGTAAGGCTGTTAGAATTTCAATTACAGTAGTGTTGGTCAGATAATGCAGTGAGAAGGATAGCTGCCTGAGATATTTAAGCCATTAATTTAATTTGATAAAGATCGGTATTTTGACATTTAGGTGCTATTTATATGGAGGAGATCTTTGCCAAGATCTCACATTCTGGTATAATCCTTCAAAAAATTATTTTTTGTTTACATGGGAGGAGGGCTAGCCCGCCTAGGTGAGATCTCGCTATTGCATACCCGAACTCTGGCCTAGGAGGGCTGGAAATTAACCATTGTAAACGCAATCAAGAGGGCTAGCTCTCCTAGGTGGGCTGGCAGAAACAATAGAATCAACATAGAACAATAGGATTAAAACGTATGGCGCCATCATGCCTAGCCCTCCTAGAAGGGCTAACTTTCCATGTAAACGCAAAATAAAATCCAGCCCTCTTAGGAGGGCTGGCCCTCCTCATATAAACAGGCCCTTATAATCCTTGTAGATCAATGGTGGACACTTTACCAAATATTGTGGGAGGGGGGAGCAAAGTTATCGGTTCAAGTCAAAAGCATTTTTTATTGTCTTCAAATGAAATATCTTTGTTCTGAGCAGTCTTTAGAGTGATCGCATACTTGCAAAGAAACTTTGCAGTAGTTTAACATCCAATATTGAGATCTTGGTTGTTGAATAGAAGAAAGAAGAAACATTATAATTTTGATGAGATAATCTCTGTCACATTTTCCTGCAGATTCCTTTGGATGATTCTGGAAAACCAAACAATTTTGCTTTGGTGGACTGCAAATCTTCAGACGATGCAGAAATGCTTTGGAAGAAATTAGATGGGTGTGAAGTAAATGGAGGGAAAATGAGAGTTTCATTTAGTTCACCTGGACGTCTTGCAGCTACCCATTTTGGTGGACAATCAGCACAAGATTTTGTAAGTTTCTCAGCAGCTAGCTTATGCAGGGTGAGTCAAAATATTTATAGACTTTCGAAAGCCTTCAGCTCNCGTACTACCGACATACTTTTTATTGCAACATTCGCATTGTAGCAAGTATACTACATAATCCGAGTTGCAGTCATACGCCCCTGAAAAGTTTCTAAAAAACCGAGAATCATCTGCATTATAAAACGTGGACCCCTCTCGCATCATAGGGCATATTTGACACCTTCTACCATTGCACTTACGCGTACCCTTTTCCACCAGCTCCTCGTTTACCGGTTTCAATTTTGCCCGAACCAGGGTATCTTTCAAGTTTTTGGCCCTTCTAAATGAGACGAAAAGTTTTCCCGAAAAAATCCTGCGATGCTCACGATCAACAAGAAGAATATTATTATTATTATTATGAACGAGACATTAACGATGCTTTATTTGTATTTTGTAGCACATATTCTACTAATAAACAAGGAAGAAGCTGCTAGAGCCCTGCAGGCTTTGAAAGGGAAGTACTTCAAGGGCTGCCCCTTGAATGCATCATATTCCCAAAGGGACTTTATCCTATTCATTGGAAACATTCCATTTACATACAATACAGTGCAGTTGAAGAACATGGTCAAACCTTTTGGAGAACTTGAGAGAGCTGTTCTTGTGAGAAGTGAGTTGACTGGGCAAAGCAAAGGTTATGGAATTGTTGAGTTTACATACAAAGCAGCTGCTGAAAAGGCCAAAACTGCACTTCAAAGTACACAGAAACATCTAAGAGTTGAGTTTGCAAATCCTGGCCTGAATGAGTATCGTGATTTGCAGTCACAGACATTATATGTCAATCAATTTCCTAACAATACAACTAGTGAACAGATTGAGGAAATAGTCAACAAGCATGTGCAGGTTCCATTTTGTAAGGTAAGGCTGTTAGAATTTCAATTACAGTAGTGTTGGTCAGATAATGCAGTGAGAAGGATAGCTGCCTGAGATATTTAAGCCATTAATTTAATTTGATAAAGATCGGTATTTTGACATTTAGGTGTTATTTATATGGAGGAGATCTTTGCCGAGATCTCATGTTCTGGTATAATCCTTCATGAATATCTTTTTCGTTTACATGAGAGGAGGGCTAGCCCGCCTAGGCGATATCTCACTATTGCATACCCAAGCTCTCGCCTAGTAGGGCTGGAAATTTCCCATTTAAACGCAATCAAGAGGGCTAACCCTCCTAGGTGGGCTGGCGGAAACAATAGAATCAACGTAGAACAATAGGATTAGAACGTATGGCGCCATCATGTCTAGCCCTCCTAGAAGGGCTAACTTTCCACGTAAACGCAAAATGAAATCCAGCCCTCTTTGAAGGGCTAGCCCTCCTCATATAAAATTGTGGGAGGGGCGAGCAAAGTTATTTTTTCAAGTCAAAAGCATTTTTTAATGTCTTCAAATGAAATATCTTTGTTCTGACTCAGAGCAGTATTTGGAGTGATCACATACATGCAAAGAAACTTTGCAGTAGCTTAACATCCTATATTGAGATCTTTGTTGTTGAATAGAAGAAAGAAGAAACATTATAGTTTTGATGAGATAATCTCTGTCACATTTTCCTGCAGATTCCTTTGGATGATTCTGGAAAACCAAACAATTTTGCTTTGGTGGACTGCAAATCTTCAGACGATGCAGAAATGCTTTGGAAGAAATTAGATGGGTGTGAAGTAAATGGAGGGAAAATGAGAGTTTCATTTAGTTCACCTGGACGTCTTGCAGCTACCCATTTTGGTGGACAATCAGCACAAGATTTTGTAAGTTTCTCAGCAGCTAGCTTATGCAAGGTGGGTCAAATTATTTATAGACTTTCAAAAGCCTTCAGCTCTCAAGCCATTTTTCAGATTCCAATAAACTGACCATGCTTTTGAAGACATACTATATTNATTCAACGGCCTAAGGTTTTTGAACAGTGCCGCGCTCTAAACTAGTTCCCAGATCGTCGCAGCCCTCCGACGACTCATCCTGATATTCAAATTTCAATTTCAGGATGAGTCATTCGAGGGCTGCGACAATAGTTTAGAGCGCGGCACTGTTCAAAAACCTTAGGCCGTTGAATTTGAGTAAACAAGAATGGCTGCCGAGAGCAAGCGCAAATTTTGTGGAAGAAAAGATTCAGGTTTCTGAAAAGACAAAGCGATTTGCCCTTCTGAAGAATAGATTTCACACCTCTAAGTGCACTCAATCAAATCAAAATAAACAGAGAGTGCAAATCATTATGGCTAGCTGCGCACAAGGTGTGAAATCTATTCTTTAGGAGTTCGAAATCGCTTTGTCTTGAACAAACCTGAATCCTTTGTTTACAAAATTTGCTCTTGTTGCTGCCGAGGCAAAAGAGCAGAGATACTCATAAAATGAAGACTAGCAAGGTAACAAACTACATTCATTCATTTAGTAACATTTAGGCCAAGTATTGTGGACACGATCGACACAAATCGTGTCCACAATACCCATGATTAAATATAAAAGAAACACAAGATTGTGTGTGCTGAACTAAGAAACTGCAAGAAGCAAAGCTAAAATTGAAGATGGTAGGAAGCAATAAGTGGTGAGATCATGCAAAGGTAATGCAATCTGCAGTCGTTCGTTGTAGATAAGATTCTAATTTGTTTTGTTTAAAAGCGGTAAGAAATCCGTTCAAAGAGGTTAGCTTGTTTAGTTCTGCAGGCTGAGGAAGATAGACTGATAGAATTTGATTGTGATGGGGAAGAGCAACTTGCCCCAAGTGTATTCCTTAAGTCTCTCTGACCAATTCCTTTCCCACATTTCCCGGACCTGCCATTCCAACATCTCACCTTTGTGCCTTGTCGGAATGATGGAATGGCAGATCCTGGAACTACCGAAAAGGGAGCGGTTAGATGGACTGAAATAATGAACTTGGGGCAAGTCTTGGGGGGGGGGCTAAATTGCTGGAAAATTTGATCAAGGATTTTAGGTTGGTTTTGTAAGAATTTAAGGTGAAGCATTTTTATATCTTGTATAAAGTGAGAATGAGAATTGATTTGAAATTCGATTTTCTTATCCATAGCTACACAAGCATCATCAGTTTGTAGCTGTCTGATATAAAGTTTGAGAGCTTTAGGCTTTCAAACTTCTGTAAATTTGTTTGACTTGCCTGGTATTACTCCTCTTTGTGCTTAATAACAATAACTTTCCACAAAATGTTGTGACTTGGTGAACAGATATGTATCACTTATGGCTGTCATTTATCACAACATCAGCAAATTCCTTTAAAGGAGAGGATTCAATTTATCTTTTGACCAAAGTCAAAGTTGAAGTTTGCCTCTACTTGTGTTGCTCTTGCCTTCGTTACAGGCAAATACATATATTGAAAAGTTGCTGATGCAAAAGTTTTGGAAAGGTAACTCTGGAGAAAGAAGTTTTGGATGCTTTGTTGAGAATTTCAGACAAAAAACTTTAGGACAAACCAAAAGCGAGGTGTTCATAAAATAACAAACACTAAGTGAACTGAAACTGACTATGATTTTACGATAACTAGTCATTATCTACTCAAACTAACTTAAAGCGTGAGGCGCAGTGGGATAATCGAATGACTTTGCAGCTGGAACGGTCAGGTGGACAGGGTTTGATACCCGGCAGAGCCCCACCACTGAAGTGTCATGACAAGGGGTTGTGGCCTCGATTAGGGCTTAGCTACTTCTGTGATCCCAGCTCTTGGTGCTAAAAAGCACAACTTTACCTTCACCAACTAACTATATAAATGCATTGATCGAAAGAGAGAACGAAGGAAAAATTGGGGAAGTTCCCCGCATCAGAACGTTTACGGCAGGTTTCCTAATGATCTTGCGATACTCAAACAGTTTAACGTTATCTTGAAAGTTAGCTATTTATCGTGCATTCCAAGAACATGATTCTAAATGAAATCTTTTCATTGAAATTGTAGGTTGAGCCAAATAGTCCAATCTTTCTTCTGTAAGTCTACAACCTATTGCATGGACACCATCCGGTAGAACGTTTCAAACTAATTTTTACCAGAGGCTTTAAAAATGTGGGGGCACTTTTACCAGAGGCTTTGAACATGTGGGAGCACAGTTTTAGGAAAGTTTCATTTTTTCTAAAAATTTTATTCTATATCAGTCATGAAATTGTTCTGTATGGCATTGGTCGCGGGTGGATGTAATTTTGATTCTATGAAACATTTCTCCTACTTAGGTACCAAAAGTTACTGCTGGACAGGCTGGGTCAAGACCTGGACCTCCAGCTGCTGTGCAACAACCTCCAATGCCGGGAATAAATAGTCATCCCCCATGGGTCACAATTAGCAATGCAAGACAGTTTGGACCAAGACCAGGAGATCCAAGACAAGGGGGACCAAGACTAAGTGGGCCCAGACTGGGAGGACCCAGACCAGGAGGGCCCAGGCAAGCAGGACCGACACCAGGTGGGCCCAGACCGGGAGAACCAAGACCTGGGGGACCAATACCAAGTGGGCCCAGACCAGGAGGACCCAGTCAAGGAGGGCCCAGACCAGAAGGGCCCAGGCAAGCAGGACCGACACCAGGTGGGCCCAGACCGGGAGAACTAAGACCCGGGGGACCAAGACTAAGTGGGCCCAGACCAGGAGGACCCAGTCCAGGAGGGCCCAGGCAAGCAGGACCGACACCAGGTGGGCCCAGACCGGGAGAACCAAGACCCGGGGGACCAAGACTAAGTGGGCCCAGACCAGGAGGACCCAGTCCAGGAGGACCCAGGCAAGCAGGACCGACACCAGGTGGACCTAGACCAGGAGAACCAAGACCTGGGGGTCCAAGACTAAGTGGACCCAGACCAGGAGGACCCAGTCCAGGAGGACCCAGGCAAGCAGGACCGACACCAGGTGGACCCAGACCAAGAGGACCAACACCAGAAGGGCCCAAACCAGGAGGGCCCAAGTCAGAAGGGCCTAGGCAAGGAGGACCCACGCCAAGTGGGCCCAGACCAGGGGAACCAAGACTTGGAGGGCCCAGACCTGGAGGACCAACACCTGGGGGACAAAGACAAGAAGGGCCTAGCCAAGGAGGGCCGACAGTAAGTGGGCCCAGACCAGGAGAACCAAGACTAGGAGGGCCCAGACCAGGAGGGCCCAGGTCAGAAGGGCCTAGGCAAGGAGGACCGACACTAAGTGGGCCCAGACCAGGAGAACCAAGACTAGGAGGGCCCAGGTCAGAAGGGCCTAGACAAGGGGAACCCATGCCAAGTGGGCCCAGACCAGGGGAACCAAGACTAGGAGGGCCCAGACCTGGAGGACCAACACCTGGGGGACAAAAACAAGAAGGGCCTAGCCAAGGAGGACCGACTCTAAGTGGGCCCAGACCAGGAGAACCAAGACTAGGAGGGCCCAGACCTGGAGGACCAACACCTGAGGGACAAAGACAAGAAGGGCCTAGGCAAGGAGGACCGACACTAAGTGGGCCTAGACCAGGAGGGCCAAGACCAGGAGGTCCTAGACCAGACAATTCAGGTTTACCACCAACTGGGCCACAGTCAAGACCGCTTGGACCAAGAGGAGTTGGACCAAGACCAAATAACTTGCAATCACAACCAACCACGCCACAGTCAAAACCTCAGAGTTCAAGCACACAGAGTAAGCCAACAGGTACATCTACTGCAGCTGATATTAGGTCACAGCAACATCCACGAGGACCTGGAAATACACAAGGTCAAAATAATCCCAAGGCAATCATTGAACAAGGAAGCACTCCTTCACCACACAAGCCACTTGATAGCAAAACCGCCGATAACATGCCTCGTAAAGATGGTATAGACAGTAGAGAGCCTCCGAACACGGCTAAACCTGGAGGGCCTCCTCCCATGCCAATGAGTCGATGGGGTCCACCAGGTTTTATGAATCCAAGAGGACCTCCAGGACCCAGGGGTCAATTTGGTCTTGATAGCAAAGCGGCCGATAGCGAGCCTCGTAGAGATGGTATAGACAGCAGAGAGCCTCCGAAAACGGCTAAACCTGGAGGGCCTCCTCCCATGCCAATGAGTCCACGGGGTCCACCAGGTTTTATGAATCCAAGAGGACCTCCAGGACCCAGGGGTCAATTTGGTCTTGATAGCAAAACGGCCGATAGCGAGCCTCGAAGAGATGGTATAGACAGTAGAGAGCCTCCGAAAATGGCTAAACCAGGAGGGCCTCCTTCCATGTCAATGAATCCACGGGGTCCACCAGGGTTTATGAATCCAAGAGGACCTCCAGGACCCAGAGGTCAGTTTGCTCCATGGGGGCCCCATCAAAGCTTTCCTAGAGGACCGTTTGATGCTAGGGGAAGAGGCAATAGTGACTTTAGAGGACAAATGCATCAAGAAGACCACAGAATGCAAGGTAATATTCGCCCCGAGTCACCATTAAGAGGCCCAAGACCAAGGACTGAAGTTTCAACTGTAGGTAGATCACAAACAGAAGAGAACGCTCCATTTAGACCACATGGTGCTGACTCGCGCTTTCAAAGACCGCCTAGACCGCAAGCCCCGGAGAATAGATGGTCTGTTGACAATGTACATGAGAGAAATACCGAACCTGGAGCACAGTTCAGAAGAGAAAGATCTGAGAGAGATGCTGAAGAATCATTTGAGGCTCAACCACCAAGACATCTTTCGAGGGATCGTAGTAGGGAGGACGAGAAACAACAACGGCAGATAACAGCGACAATGTCGTTTGATAGAGGACAAGGAGGTACTCAGCCTGATATGTTTCGACAGGAAGCAGGACATGGAGGGCAAGATAGACGAGAGAGGATAGAAGGAGGTACGCAGCCTGATATGTTTCGACAGGAAGCAGGACATGGAGGGCAAGATAGACGAGAGAGGATAGAAGGAGGTACGCAGCCTGATATGTTTCGACAGGAAGCAGGACATGGAGGGCAAGATAGACGAGAGAGGATAGAAGGAGGTACGCAGCCTGATATGTTTCGACAGGAAGCAGGACATGGAGGGCAAGATAGACGAGAGAGGATAGAAGGAGGTACGCAGCCTGATATGTTTCGACAGGAAGCAGGACATGGAGGGCAAGATAGACGAGAGAGGATAGAAGGAGGTACGCAGCCTGATATGTTTCGACAGGAAGCAGGACATGGAGGGCAAGATAGACGAGAGAGGATAGAAGGAGGTACGCAGCCTGATATGTTTCGACAGGAAGCAGGACATGGAGGGCAAGATAGACGAGAGAGGATAGAAGGAGGTACGCAGCCTGATATGTTTCGACAGGAAGCAGGACATGGAGGGCAAGATAGACGAGAGAGGATAGAAGGAGGTACGCAGCCTGATATGTTTCGACAGGAAGCAGGACATGGAGGGCAAGATAGACGACCCTGGGAAAGAGATCAAGACCGGGACCAAGACCATAGAGAGGGAAAAAGATTTGACCAAGCAAGACCTGATTGTGGTTCACAGGCTGCTGATTCTTTTCAACAAAGACCACGACACGGTTTTCAAGGTGATAGAGACCGGGAGGACAGAAGACCGAATCAAGTATGTATAGATTGTTGTTATTGTTTTTTTACATTCCATAAATACTTACAATGTACATTACTAATTACAGGTAATTGTTTCATTTTCACTTTCAATTATCATGCAGTTCTTATTTCTTGAATTATTCATACGTTGTCACATCATAAGTGAAAGCAATGGTTTTCAAGGGAACATTAGGGGGCCATCATTCTTTTTTGGGAAAAGACATAACGGCATGAAAGGCCATATTTTGCACAACGGTGTCCTAGAATATCATACAGGGTGTCGCAGAAAATTTTTTTCAACGTTTGATTAAATATATAAAAATAGCGATAATATGTACAGGCTCTTGGTTATATAACCCTGTTCCTAAGATTTTGAATTATTTTTTGACGCCAGAATCTTACGAATCCGCTAAAAATTCATGGAGTTAAAAGCTTTTGAAGTTCAAGTTTGTGCGAAAGCTGAAACCAGACGCCCCTAAATTGCATATTTTGTGAAAGTAGAATCTCGTTTTTTCAAAGCAAATCAAATGGAACTTAAAAAGCACTTTCGACAAACTAGCTTTCTCTAACATTGAATCAAGGTTATGGTTGCTTGGAGGAGTCCTGTTAAGCACAATTTGGAATNGATTAAATATATAAAAATAGCGATAATATGTACAGGCTCTTGGTTATATAACCCTGTTCCTAAGATTTTGAATTATTTTTTGACGCCAGAATCTTACGAATCCGCTAAAAATTCATGGAGTTAAAAGCTTTTGAAGTTCAAGTTTGTGCGAAAGCTGAAACCAGACGCCCCTAAATTGCATATTTTGTGAAAGTAGAATCTCGTTTTTTCAAAGCAAATCAAATGGAACTTAAAAAGCACTTTCGACAAACTAGCTTTCTCTAACATTGAATCAAGGTTATGGTTGCTTGGAGGAGTCCTGTTAAGCACAATTTGGAATGGCCCATGCTGAAATTGAGCACGCTCGTCATTGTTTTTGAAGATCTGAAATGGTTGTAAATCGATCCCCTGTTTTGATGACTTTTTTAGGATTTCAGGCATGCCCTTTTCCTCAATATAATACATTCAGGAAAATTACCTTGCCAAAAAATTGCGAAAAATACTCAAACGTAGGCTAGTATTTTAGTGACAGAACAACGTTTGAAGCATTTCAATCGGCCACTTACTTAATTTCCTATAACTAATTGTGTTGGGTCACTTTTTTCGGTCACCCGGTATAAGTAATTTTTGCTGAGTTAACTTCTTTTGGGTCACTTAATTTTGGATGTAACTAAATTAGATTTCGACTTTATTTCAGCAATGGAAGAATGATGACCAAGCAACGCCAACCTTTCAAGACCGACCCGAAGTTGATAGAAATGACCACAATAGGAACAGGGATGGCCAATTTGGACAGGAACAACATCGAGGGCCACAGCAAGGTAATCTTCGCTGTGAAACTGTTAATTGTTCTAAGGCCATATAAAATTAGTTACTTGATTCTCATCAGCGCCCGTATCATATTTTGATGCCGCCTTGATTTTTTATATTTTATGTTTTCATATAAAATTCCGGCCCGTCTTAGATTTATAGAAAGTTTAAAAGTTATATTTAATATTGCCTAATTTTAAGAAAAGTAAGTAATCCACCCTTCCCTAGTTTGTTATTTACGACACACAACAACACATATGGCAATGTTCACCTCTCAGGGAGGTGAAAAACGTTTCTTATTCTCTGATTTTACGCAAAAGGCTAGCCGAAGGCTGAAAATAGCGTAGACGACAGCAACAACAAAGTTTAGATTTTGAATTCTCTTTTGTTTTTTAAAGCTACGACGGAGAACAGGAGGACCGAACAGCTATTTAGGGCTATTTGTAGAGCCTAAAAGATTTACGCCCGTTTATGAATTATAAAATGTAAAACTGCCGCCCGCCCAATTTTGTTTGCCCTGTTTTGATGAGAATCAACAAATTGATTTTATATGGCCAGCTTATCTTGAAATGATGTAACAGGTGAATCAAGAAAAGAAGAATAGCACGTTAGCAAGCTTGTAGTTTGCAAGCTATTGATGGTCTTGTAAAATTGATAATTATTGTGTAGCTAACGTCATCATGCGCTGGGAGAAATCTTCAAATCTTTAAAAACATCGGTGTAAAATTCAGTTACTTATTTGTTTGAACTGAATGACTTCAAAGAAACTTTTGCTATTTCTCTATAATTGTACCATTGGACTTTTCTGAAATCTTCAATATTTTTAGAGTTAGAGTGTTTTTCTACTTTTTCAAGAATTCAAGAAAAAATTTCAAAAAAAGTTAAAACCATCGTAATTTCTAAACTGTTTGAAACAACCTGAAATCATTACGAAGAAAAGCATGGTTTATGGATGTCTACAATATAGTATCAAGCAAAAGTCTGTTACTCTTCTGGTTTATGATTTAGAAATTTGATGACGTCACACCTCAAATGAGTTGAAATGTAACATAAGCTGAAATTTTGAAAAATATTCAAAACTTCTGAAAAGTCCAACAGTAGAATTAAAGCTAATTAACTAAAGTTTCTTTCAAGCCACTCAGTCAAGAAATAGGTCGCAGAATTGTACACCCATCTTTTTACGCCGATTTAAAGATTTGGAAGCTAAGCTTATCTACAACAGTAATATCAGTTTATAGGAATTCAATGAAAAGTTTGAAAACTACAGACATTTATCTAAACCTTTTCTCATGCACCCGCCATTTTTTAAATCGTATGAAAATATTTTGATAAACTAGAATGAAGTAACTGATATTGCTCTTATTTCTAAGGTCGTGCAGAGCCATGGATGCAGAGGGAATCACCGCCAGCTAGGGAAAATCCCCAGGATCGAAGAGATTTTCACGTACGTACATTATGATCATTTAGTGATTTTTGTAACTTGATTGTGTAGTTTAATCTTTCTTCCATCCGTCTTAAGGTCTATTAACAAACTACTTTTTAAATTGGCAGCCAGACTGGCTGTACAAGCTAGACTTTAACAAAGCCAGTACCATTTTTGCCCTATTGCAAGCACAAAACAACAGGTGCATTTCAAACGGGGTTGAACCCCGTAGAATTAGCTAGTAATATCAGATTTGTTGTGCCATCAACGACGTTGGAGCTAAAGCTGAATTCTGAAGTAAAGGTTGTATATGATCCTTATTATCATTAGGTATGGACGTGGACACTTATTTGTTTTGTGACACAGTGAGATTGCCGTTGAAGTAAGATTTATTTGAAGCAAAAATGTTCTGATCTTTCGGCTGTCAGGCAGAATTTATACCATTCCAACCCATCCAGTACAGTAAATCCCCACACATAAGAACCCACTTTTTTGAGAGCCAAGCTGAAATAGGTTCTTATTTTAAAGTTATTTTCAAGACTAATTTCAAGGTATAAAGGGTGCCTTGTGTAGGCCATTTTAGGATCTTCACCAAAGGTCTTCAGCCCTGTTATGTTTTGGCAAAGTTATTATGTACCTAATAAGTGATTCTAATCTTACAAACAGTAGGGAATGAGATTCAAGCTTTAACAGCTAACTTGGCCAAAATAAACTAAATAGCGACAATCCAAAATCAACTTTGCTACCCCTGCAATAATAAAATCTTTATGTACCCCAGCGAGCATCGTTGAACCACGGCTATCTATTTACCAAAGACTTAAGGTTCTAAACTGCAAAACCGTGTCACGAAATTTTGATAAAACATACTGTCTAGAAATAAAGCGTCTAGGTTCTTATCATTACAGGTTCTTATATTCGGAAATTCACTGTACTCTTGGTCCTACAAATTTTCAAGCGCCTGAACTTCTTTTTGGTGAACCCGATAGTCGATCAAGGAGCTAATGATTTTTATAATTGTAATTTATAGTGAAAATATAGCACTTTGTTTCATAGGACCAGCGGCCACAATTCGACCAACAGCGAGCTTGGAATGAACCTCCCTCGGAGAGGGGAAGACAAGAAGAGCCGCAATCTGAAGACAGGTGGTCCACTCAACCAAAGGAACCTCTAAGAAGAAGCTACGATGAGCCTAGCCATAATTTCAATGAGCAATTCAGGGGACAGGAAAGAGAAAACTTCGGCAGGCAAGGAAGTTTTCAAGACCGTCCTGAACAAATTAGACAAGAAGATATGGGAGGCAGTTTTCCACCACCCTTTGAAGGAAGAGATGAAGCTCATATTGATTCACGTTTTAGGCCACCAGAACAAGAAAGAGAATTACAGCGACCACCCCCTGATGCGGGCTTTAATCAACATGGTCCACCACAGCACGATTACGCTCCTGATCAAGGTCACCAACCCCCTGGTCATTTCCAAAATGCTCCATCCCAGGGTTTTCAGTCCCAACCCCCACCAGCTCAGGTATGTTTCGTGTTTCCTAAATTTGCATGATTGTAGTTGTCACATGATCAAGACTTCCATTTGCACTGTTCATAGCCAATCATCACGTCTATTGTCTATTGTTTATAGTCTATTATCATCAAGTCTATTGTCTGTCTATTGTGGGGTGAGTGGCCGAGTTTCCGTCAGATGACTGAAGTTAAGCTCGGTGGTACGAGATCAAAATCTGGATGGGTGACCTTTTAAATGCCTGACCAAGCAACTCCCTTCGCCGTTCTTCGGAAGGGACGCTAAACTAGGGGTCCCATGCCTGGATGCGGCATGCGTAGTAGGCCTAAATTAGCGTTAAATAGTTATAAATTTTTCCAGCGTACTTACTTAAAATAGATTAGTGAATTTATTGATTGATTGATTGATTGATTGATTGATTGAATTGTTGATTGAATGAATGCATGAATGAATAAAGTCTCATTTATTCTCAATTGGAACTTTTGTGACGATCTCCTGTGACCAGTTCTATGCAGTGTGAGCCTGTCATTAAGAAATTATCTTATCAGACACTCCTTTTTTAGTTTGAAGAAATTGCTCAAATATTTAGGGCGGTGTGTGCAAGACAATTAAGGTAAGAAAATGTTTGCCAATGAGAAAGTAAAGTTGGCCAAGGATACTACGAAAGGAAATTTTGCATGAAAATTTGGGAAATAGATCTGGAATTAAAAATTCGTAAATTTAGAATTTAGTTCAAGCGTCAGCGACAGATGTGGATCAGAAAAGACCTTTTAGCTATTCTACAAAAGAGCCTGGATCGAGCGTTATTTTTGTACATGTTTATACGCGAGGTTCAATCGAATGGCGTTAGAGCTTCTATCACTGTAGTGAACATTCGAAAATTCTACAAAATGCAGAAAAATATCGTTTCATTCCGATTCTTGCAGAATAGCTAAAAGGTCCAGTTGAGTTTTGTTAGGTTGAATTTGATGAAAATTATCAACAAGCATTTAGAATATGTGAAGCTAATTAGGCTTGGAAAGATTTGAGAATATTATTTAAGTATTGGCATATTGACAAAGAAAAGGGTATTTGGTGCAGTCTCAAGTCAGCTGGGACTTCATTGACCTCTTTTATAACTGATTCTTGTCACTCAACAGGGTAATGATATGCCGCCTCCCCATCAACCTGACTACCAAAATCCACCTGATATGCCTCCGCAACGATTTGAGCCACCATCTTCACAGCAGCCACCAGAGGGTTATCAAAACTTCCCTCCGCCACCATGGCCACAGCAACAACAACAAAATCAGCCACAACAACAACAACCCTTTCATCATCAGCCTCCTCCTGACCAACCCATGCAGCCTCAACAAGACAAGTTTCAACAAGGCTTTGGAAGCCAGCCACAATTCCCACCACCAGTCCCCGGACAGCTTCAGCAACCCCCTCAACCTGTTGTGTCAGCAGCGCCTCCGGCACCAGTTCAGCCGCCATTGGGCCCCCCTCCTAGCACTAGTGGTGCACATCCTACCCAAGGATATCCTTCTATTCCACCACCAAATTATTTCCCAGCATCAAACCAACAGAGTGCACCACTCTACCAGTCTGCTCCTCCAGTAGTAACAACTAGCAGTAGTGCAGTTTCCATGCCAACGATGCCTGGAATGCATAATTTTCAAATGCCAGCCATGCCTGGTTCAAATATGATGCCTAGAGGTGGCATGGCGGGTGTACCAGATATTCAACAAGGAGTCCCACCTCCCGCATCTCAAGTACCGGCTGCACCATTACCTCAAGGACACGCAGCTACATCCACGCAGCCAGCTAATTCTCAACTCGATGCTTATATTGCTGCAGCATCTGCAGCACAACAGTATGCGCAATATTACCAGGTAAATGCACTCAAATTCTTCTAATTCTTACCCGTTAAAGGGTTTGTTTTAACCAGCATGCCATGCACATGCCATGTCTTGGTTGGCCTTTGTTGTCGCAATTTTCTAGTGTATGCACCTTCCAGTGACTCCTCCAGTTTACTTGTCAATGTCCAAGTTTCACCACGGGCAACGTGAAGATCAAATGTTGGCCTACCCTATTAGTTTTTGTCCGTTATGGCCTAATATCCAAAAATCAACAACCTTCGCAACATACCTCCAGTCCGTTGTTGACTAAATCATGCTTAGAATCAATCAAATATTGAAAGCACCATGTTTTTTCTTCTTCTGTGTTCATCTGCTCTCGTATTATCGAAACTGTCAAGTCACACTGCAAGCGATCCAGCAACCCACCATTACTCCTCAGGCCTAATTTTTAAATGCGCCTCCATGACAAAAACTAACAAGGTAGGCCAACATTCGATCTTCACATTGCCCGTGATTTCACTATTATACAGCAAAACTGACTCAACTGTTGCCTTGAAGATTTTTATTTTCCTTGCATTGTTCGTCTTGTATGCACTCTACTTTTACGTCATTAATCAAACGATTGTGATATTGAACGCTGTGCCATAGGAATAAGGAATTTGCCCGCATAGATATTCAGCAAGCATATATGATAAATGCTAAGTTTGTATAGCTTATTACTATTGTTTCCCTTTTTCGTTGCAGCAATTAGCAAAGCAACAAGAAACCATTAGTCAGCAGCCGGTGAGTAGATCATTTTCGTATTATTTTCATTTATGCCAATAATCATAAGATTCAGAGTCTTCATCCTGATGGTGTACTTTTCCTGTTTTTTCTTGACAAACTTTTCCCATACATATACAAAGATAGTGATTCTAATTTGATGAATTACTATGCAAAATTAACTCAGTAATTGTTTACCAGAGGAGTTTATAGTTTTTCCTAAACGGTAAATTATTTGAATCCGATTTTTATGGCAGAAGTATTTGTTGCCAAAGACGTGCCATATAACATTATTGTTCATAACAACCTTGTTTTGCCTAATACTATTAGGTTTATTGGCCAAAAATTATGGCATACTCTGCCAGATGAAATTGAGGGTCCCAATTATTGGAAAGGTTTTGAAAAATATTGAGAGCTGTAAACTATGTAAAAGTTTAATTTTGTTTCAGGCATTTTATACTAAATTTTTTGGGTATTCAGTTTTTCATATTAATTATTTAATTGTTTGCCACGGCCCCATGAAAAGCAGTTCTTTAGGACTGACGGGGCTACCGTGCCTAAAGAAAGTAAAAATAGAATAGAATAGAATAGAATAGAATCTAGGTTTTTTTAGTGGTATTAAATTATTTAGTATTATTTAGACTTGTATATTTTGTATAACTGGCCTTAATTAGCTCATCACTGTTGCTATTTGCCAACTTAGACTGCGTTCACACGATGCCGGTACATTTTGAAAACGGTGAAAAATGTGAAGGATATAGGCCCCCAGTTCACACGAAAACGGCAGCTTTTTTACCGGCAGATTTTGAAAAGGATAGATTTTGAAAGCGGAACTCTAACCGGCACATTTTGAAAATGGCATTGCACCGGTATCGTGTGAATGCTAGCTCAAAATTTTGCTACCGTCACATTTTTACCGTTTTCAAAATGCACCGGCATCGTGTGAACGCAGTATTGAAATAGATCATTAGATTGTTGACTTATTTTTCATCTCCCCGCCGCTCCAAGGCAGTGTAAACAAGTCCCTGCAATGTAACAGTTGCGCAGCGCACGTGTCTTGGCATTTTTGTGCATTTTGTTAATGCAATTGTTAACTGAAGCAACCTTGAGAAGCGTTTCGTTCCTTGATAATGTTTGTTTTGTTTTACAGGCATCAGCTGGGTACAAAGATGCGGCCAATTTAGCCAGTCAGGCGAAGGCGTATGCTCAATATTATCAGCAATATTACCAACACATGCAATCAATCCTTCACATTGCGCAAGCTCAGCAAGCAAATCGCAGTATTCAACCGCAAGCAGCATCAATGACTGCTCCTGCTGTTCAGGTATAGGCTTTAAGATATATTATGTAGACTCGCCCCAAGTCTGAAACATCCTTTGCTAATGATGATACTTCGTGGTGCCTAAGTCAACTTTTGTATTGTTTTTTTTTATTCATTTTTTTGGATGCAATGTTAACTGAAGCAACCTTGAGAAGCGTTTCGTTCCTTGATAAAGTTTGTTTTGTTTTACAGGCATCAGCTGGGTACAAAGATGCGGCCAATTTAGCCAGTCAGGCGAAGGCGTATGCTCAATATTATCAGCAATATTACCAACACATGCAATCAATCCTTCACATTGCGCAAGCTCAGCAAGCAAATCGCAGTATTCAACCGCAAGCAGCATCAATGACTGCTCCTGCTGTTCAGGTATAGGCTTTAAGATATATTATGTAGACTCGCCCCAAGTCTGAAACATCCCTTGCTAGCGATGATACTTCGTGGTGCCAAAGTCGACTTTTGTATTGTTTTTTTTTATTCATATAAAAAGTTTACAATAAATTCTACAATCTACAATACTTATCTAATTACTATACAACACTACGGGAACGATACCAGGGGGAGCGAAAAACAATGACTACCCCATGGTCATAAACATAAAGACATATAACGTTAACCTACATGAAACTAACTGTACATTACGAACGATTAGAAAACTAATGGATAAGGATAATATACTAGATTCTGTCTGATATTAGATGTCGTGTCAAAGTTGGGAAGAACTTTAAAAAGTTCACGAGCGCGGCTCGTTTGAAATTGAGATGCATAAGATGCCTGGCATCTAATATGAAACAGAATTTACAAGGAAAACAAAGAACATTCACGTATAGGGACTTGTTCTTTACATGAATTCCATTTTTCTGTGTATTCCATTTTTCTGCGCACAAAGCATCATGGTTGACAATGGGTCTTCAAAGTCCCATTCGCAATTATTTGGTTGCAAGCTACCTTAAAGGGGCTGGGTCACATAAAGTAAAAAACTTATTTCGAAACAACGATTTTGTAGTTTTTGACAGGCCATACCACAGAGATTTTCCACTATTTTTCTCAAAATGAAGGTGTTATTTTCAAGATGGATTCTTGAATTTCGCAGATAAACAAATGAAACACTCGTATGTTGTACGATTGCAGAGATATTGGTGGATTTTTAAAGTAACTTTATTGTGGATGCACCCCATCCACCAAAATCTGTGCAGAACACAATAGACCTTTTAGCTATTCTACAAAAGAGCCTGGATCGAGCGTTATTTTTATACATTCTCATACGCGACGTTCGATCGAGTGGCGTTAGAGCTTCTATCACTATTGTGCACATTTGAAAATTCTACAAAATGGAGCAAAATATCGTTTGATTTTGATTCCTTTCAGAGGCTTTCAGAATAGCTAAAAGGTCCATTGGCACTTTGGGCAACAATATAGATCATGGAGATTATTGGTTTGTTTATGGTTACGTGACCCAGCCCTTTTAACTTGTAGTTTCGCTCTCGTTTGTCTCCTCTTTTCGTAATGGTAGTTACGTGTAGTTTTATGTTTGTTTTGTTTTTTCATGTGATGGCCTCAGGTTGGACAGTCTTTGCTCCCTTTAGTTTGTAGGTATAGTAATAACTAATATGCAATGTACATTCTCAATGGAATAGAAAAAGTACACAACTGCATCGTTCAGACGGACTCAGCGAAATGGGCTTTGGGCAAGTCTAAGTATTTTCGTATTGAATGTAAAATTTGAAAACAATAAATCTCAAATTTGAATGGTCGGATAGCCTAGCATCTTTCTGAATGAGCATCTGAATGGTTAACTACCGATTATGAATATATTTCATTGCATTCATCTCATCTTACGCTCTTTATATTCAGTTACAAAACCGTTTCGTAGTTTGCTCTGTTGAATTTAAAAGATCAAAATCTAATACCATTTCGTGCAATATGAGAAAGCTACAAAATGAAATGCTGTTCTTCAAAATTATCATTGATGGCAAGCGACGGTGAAAAGAAATCTCCAACCCCTCTCACATTAGATGTGCTTGAATTAATGACAATAGAACCATCAGCTATTTTAAAAACTATGCTCTAATCTGTTACCAACAAGTTGAACTGCAATCCCCGTGTCTCAAG
>REGL01000071.1:162021-173490 GCA_004194395.1 Aurelia aurita complex sp. Pacific | reverse complement strand
GGAAGAGAAACAACACAGTGAGTAAAAATACGATTTTGATCATAATATAGGCCACATCAACGGTGCATTATTGCCCATGCTCTTACAAGAAACAGGCCAACCAAATCAACTAGCTTGCCTTATCTGCCGCCAACCTCATATAATTCTCCTGTTTACACTGAAGCCGGTCGTAAGGCGAAAATTGGATAAACATATCTGGTACTTTTTAGTTTTTTTCAAAAACATAACCAATAACGACTGTGAATTTAGAAGGGCTGCAATACAACTGATTTGTTACTAGAAACAAACTTCTAGTTGAATTTTTAACGAGAGAACAGAGCTTGAATATTCAAATTGGTTTGTGATTCACGTATTAACGATACAGTAAATGCTGAATTTTTTATACAATAAATGATTTTACTTGTGAAACTTGTATTTTTTGTTTGCTCATTTTTTATGTTTTTGTCTCTCTTAATGTATATGTTGAATTATTTTTACTTGTCGTAATTTTTAGCTTCATAAATTGGGGGCGTAGTAAAGAAAGATTTTCTTGATTTGTTATTCATTTTCGGTATCTTTCCTTTTGACTTTTTCACTGTCTTCGCCAGATTTCCTGCGCCTGTGATTCGTTCTTCAGTGATGTATTTTCAACTATATATATTTTCTTTTTTTCTCATCCTCAATAGCGAACTGCTACTCATATATTAAAGCAGCTGTCTTGGGCTGCCCAGACAACTTAATGTTAAATTTGAACTGAAATGAGAACGAATTGAAATGAAATGTATATTCTAGACCCTATACCAGGTACCATGTAAAATACGTAAACTTCACTATTCACTACAACGTCCTGATGGCCGGTGCTTCTAAAAGTTCTACACAATTTGCAAGGGAAATGGTAGTCAGGGGGGTCCTTCATTTTTTATTACCGTGATTTGTTATATCATTCATCATTTGCTCTATTATTTACCTATCAATTTGAATTTTTTACATTTTGCCAGATCTTATTTTGAAGTTTTGCCGACTATCGGAAAAATATATTACTGTTGCGTAATGCAAAATCTATTGATATTAAATTTATTAATTTGAAAGGTATCAAGCAAAAAGCTTTTATTGAACACAATATTTTCGATTTCTGTTTATTCATTATTTACTTTGCCGGAAAGCAGAATGGTATCACTGAGAACACTTTTTTTTACCTTATTCTTTCATTATTATTGTAAATTTTATTTGCATTTTGCCTTGTTTTATTTTGGTACCGACATTGTCTCATCCGTACCGCCAGGCTTGCTGCAATTTTTACACATGGTAATCCTGAAGCTATTGATTAACAAGTAAAACTTTGAGTCATAAGCGAATCATATCTGGAGAAAAACCGGATTGAAATTTGCGGTTAACAATTGTCTTTGATTTTTAAGCGAGATATTTTATTAGAAGTCTTTAGGAAACTAGTTTTTCAGAGAACATGCCTGTAGACCTCATCATAGAGGCAAAGTTGAACTTTGCGTTTATCAGTTTAAAAAAGAATTGATAGTGTCTTGTTGTTGTTTTCATAGCCTTATTTTTTTCTCCATTTGTACAACAAACAATTCAGGTTTACTTTGTTGTTCTACCTTTTGGATGGATTGCTGCCTATATGATATTCTCTTTCATATCTTTCCAGCAGAACTTTTACACGTTCTTCATTAAGATGTCACCCTAAATTGCAAGCAAACACAAAAAAATTATCCCAATTTCTTGTTTGGATTCCTGTTTCCTTCCTTTAATAAGGAACCATTTTCTTGTGTTTACAATTTTCTTTATTTTTGCAACGCAACTGATATTGAAAATGCACCAAAATGTCTTCAGAATTTCTTGGAAATATTTTTGCTTATATCCAGTTGTTTTTCTTATTTTTTCTTGCATCGTATGTTCCATGTTTGTTTGATTTCTTAGGCACAAGCTGGTGATAAGCGTCAGGACGAGGCTAAGCCCATATATGGGCCTCATAAACGGCCACGATATTAACCGAAAAGGCAACAAGAAAAGACATTTTTATTTCCTGGAACTTGTGTATAATTAAAGTGAGGACTGTAGTACTATTAGAGGTTTGGAATATAAAGACAGTTTCAGATGAACGGGTCAGTATTCTTTCCAAATTCAAGGGGCTGTGCGAAATTTTTGTAAGCAAGGAGAAAGATAAAGATCAGCCAGTCAACATAAAACTTCTGTGAGAAATTCATCTCTAAGGTGCTGTTTATATGGAGGAGGGCAAGCCCTCTTTCCCAAGATCTCACCTTCTGGTTTAAATGTATGAAANATCTCTCATTGCATGATTTGAGTCAAAACTGCATATTTAACTCGCAGTTCAGAACTTCTTATCGATGGAAACATATGATGGAAACAAGCAACAATTGTGCAAAAGTTGTCTGTAAACGGATGTTTATTGCCTAACTTAAAACTAACAATGTCAATAAATTGAATGCGAAAGATGATAAATTCTAGCACTGGCGTTTCAATTACTAAATGCAATGCCTTTAACAGCCTGATTCCCATTGTTGAGGTGCAATAAAATATCACGAAAGATGCTCGTAGTTATTTTACGATGTCCCAGCAACAAAAGGAAAGCTGTGAATTTTCAACCTACAATGACTTTTCGTGTGTTTCAATGGAATTGCCCAAGCCGTCTTACTACCTTGGCGAGTCCAGTGTATCAGCTAAACACATCAGAGACTTTTAGCTCAGAATCCAGATTTATCTCTAAAATCGTTGATGGCAAGAAAAATATGACTGCATTGGCTAATCTTTCGGGGTTCAAACATATAGAAAATATCTTCATTTGCAATGTATCTACTGCTATTTGCCTTTAATAGCGGGAGAAAGTCATTGTTTCTTGGAGGTTTATCGCGTACAGCCCCTTTGAGTTTATCTTTCACTAGGCCTCGACTGATTTCTCCTAAAGGCAGTTATTGCATAAGCTATGTTCCCCTTTTTACGTATTTATGATCTGCCGAAGATATTTGTTTGGAATAGAAAGCGTATATTTTAGCGTTTTACTTTCTCCCAGTAATTTTGCTTTCAACCTTGATGTTTCTGTAAATGACAAAAAAGCATTTCTTTGTTATTAGTTAACTCCAAAAATGTTTGCAAATTGAAAAGTTCTCTCTTTCTTTCTACCTCTCTTCCTTTATTTTTTAATTTTCTTTTTTTTTCAATTTATAACGAATCCTTTACTTTTTTGGATAATTTTATTTGACAGTTTTTTCTCGGGATATGGTTATCTTAATAGTATGCATTGATATGGGACGTGCCATTGTTGGGTGTCTTTTTCAAAGGAATTATGAATTATGGACTTTATTTTCAGACGTTTTGCGGATTAGATGATTGCTTAAAATGAGTCAGAAAAGATTTTCATCATCCTTTGCGTTCCATTATCCTTTGTGTTCATGAAAGATCAACCAATCAAATCAATCGAAATTCAGCAGTTGCAAAGGATCTTATGGTAACAGGTAAAAATATCCCTGACGCCATCTTTTGCGTGCCTTCGTAGTCAAAAATTGACAAAACTATAGTAATTACACGATTGATCCTGAAATTCACAAACGTTTGGAGAATTGTGGGTATGATTTGTTGGACACCATGGCACGTCCCTGTCAACTCAAGGCAGAGTTTTTCTAAATTTCAGACTGACAAATTCTGGGTCACAAATTTCGGACCAACCCGGCAAAAATTATACGAAAATATTTAAGGCCTATTATTTTTGTTATTATATTATTTCGCTATTTTTATTTAATTGCTCATTGGTTGCCTTGCTTAGAAATTAGCTGATTTACCCGACAGACACAGCTGTGTTTGATAGCCTTATCAACTGTCAACTGCAAATTCATATTTTACTGTATTGTGCAGGAGGACGGGAAGGGACAGGCTTCGATTTCGAGCAACGTTGCGTTTAGGGATCAGCATCCAACTGAAAAGCTCATTTTGCTCTGTGTTGTAATTTCTTCAAAATTGTGATTTTTAGTACAAAAAGTTTGGATGGAACAACTCAACTGTCCAGAATCGAAAAATTTTGTTCATGACATCGCATTTACACTGAGCAGTTTAAACTAGTTTAGATTAAAATAGGTTATGATCCATTAGCTGGATTTAAAAAAAATAGGTCAAAATAATTCAAATAAAATATATCAAAATGAAAAATCATTCCAACATATCAAAATGGTTTAATACTGGTGTGGCAGCGGTTTCGCAAAGCCGTATTTTTTACATTACACTAACTTTTAAGAAACTTTCTTGTGGGCTTTGTAGTATAGGTCTCTTTACTTTGGACCGAATTCTTATGGTAACAGTTCCTTGAAGAGTTTCCAGTTTTTCATAACATTGAATTTAACAATTTATCGGAATTCAACCAGAAACGCTAGTATGACAACCTCGTTCCCAGGGTCTTTTTGTCATATGACAAAGGCCCTGGGGACGAGGTTGCTAGTATGATATTGTGAGCCCAGACAGTTGCAAGGAAGAACCAAACCTACGAATTTTGTCCAGAAAAACATTGCAACTAGTATCGAAAAAATGAAAATTTTCTTTACCTTAAATTGACCCTTTTGATCGCTGATTGCTTTCAGTAGAGTTTCCTAATTTGTTCTTGAAGAGGCTGCCAGACTATTTTCTTCAGTGCTTTCTTATAAAGAATGAGTGTACTTAAAAGCTGAATGTAATTAAAACCATCCCAACGTTCAGTGTGAATGGGGTGCTGAAATTAGCTGAAATTATCCTTGAGGCCTAAACCCTACGTACGAATTTTCTGTAGAAATTTGGAAAGAATATTGACTCCGTTGACTATTGGGCCCACCCAGAAACTGTCCTGTGGAAACTTTTAAGCTTAACGAACATTTTAACTTTGATTTGATTTACAACGTATTCCTGTTTTTAACGGATCGCTTTCTGTGGTGTGACGTAATGGCTTATTTAAGACATTAGAATCTTTGATAGAGCCTGAGTGCAAGAAACAGGCTACCTAAGTAGAGCAAACATGAGACTTGAGACCTTACAGGTGCAATAAACACGAAAGGCCTGACGTGCTACTCTCCAACGCAGAGGTTCCTCTATCATTCTGCATTACAAGGATTAGGATACTGCGTAGCGGAATTACTGCGAAGGAGCGCTTGGGAAGAAATAAAAAAAGGAAAGAAAAGTCTCTTTTCTTTCTTGCTTTTCAACCATGAAGGAACCTCTGCGTAGGAGAGTACTGATGTGCATAGCAGGCGTAATTCTATGTAAGCATGCCTGGTGTAGCAGTAAATGCCGTATTGTAGATTCATAGCGTTATGTATAATCAGCAATGAAAGGTACCGACCAATATTTACTTGTGTTTCCTGCAAAACATTGTCAAACCGCTGTATTTGAAGTATCTTCATCTTTCTCGTTTGATTTCATATCAGAGGCCCTGCTTGGGAGAGTGATATTACCGTAAAAGCTCTATTAAGCCTCCGGGCACAGTGATACAGGGAGTGGAAGAAATACCAAAACATGAAGTTTCAAAATTCAAATTTATTCCATGCCCATACCATCAAGTACACTCTGAATGTTTATGAAACGCAAAAATCTTAAAAATCGGACAACGGATAGCCAAGAAAATGATTGTTGAAGTTGGGCCTAATTGTTTGATTTGTTTACATAAGCACTTTCGGAATAACGCTGCCTGAATTGAATTTTCAAAGCAATATTTCTCTGCTCAGAAAGGTCCGACAATTTTCGTTTCGATCTTATTTCAATCCTCTAGTCATGAATATTCAAGTAATTGCAACAATGATTGGAAATATTTATATTTTGGTTCATTTTTATGTGATTCATAATGGCGGATATTTGCAAAATTCATATCTTTAAAAATAATTTTAAAAATTCAACAGTTGAAATATAAAGATTGGGGCAAAATGTATTTACCAAAAAAATTACAAAATTAAAGCCATGCAAGTTTTTACCAAAGGGTTTGTTTTAAATTGTACTCAAAAAAGAATTATGGTAATTCTTATTTTTGTGGTAAAACGGAGATTTTTTCAATGTTTTCTTTGATAAAAAATAAATCAAGGCCTGCTAAAGCCTTTAAAACTGACTGAACTCCGTCTCTTTGACATAGAGTCATGAAATCTAACCCTCAGAAAGCTTTGTGTTTCATTGATCTACATGAAATCACTGTTTTCAAACATTTTTATTTGTCCCGTCAGCAGAAACAAAGAAAAACTTGTTTTCCATCATAACTACCGAAAAAGTTGGGGCTTGAAGAGACTTTGAGTGATGAAAATCATTCACTTTCATCATTCTAATAACAATTTTTTATCACAAAAAAACACGTTTTTGGCCGTTTTCTGCTGATGTGACAAATCAAAATGCTTGAAAACAGTGATTTTATGTATAACAATAAAAAGCAAAGCTTTCCGAGGGTTAAATTTCATGACACTATGTCAAAGAGATGGAGTTAAGTCAGTTTTGAAAGCTTTAGCAGGCCTTGATTTATTCTTATTGCAGAAAACATTGAAAAAATCTGAACAATTTCCGTTGTACTACAAAAATAAGAATAACCATAATTCTTTTTTGAGTGCGATTTAGAACAAACCCTTTGGTAGAAACTTGCACAAATAGTTGCCTTTAATCTTGTTATTTTTTCGGTAAATAAGGTTTGCCCCAATTTTTACATTTCAACTGTTGAATTTTTGAAATGATTTTTAAAGATATGAATTTTGCAAATTTCTGCCATTATGAATCACATAAAAATGAACCAAAATATAATTATTTCCAATCATTGTTGCTATTACTTGAAAGTACATGACTAGAGGATTGAAATAAGATCAAAACGAAAATTGTTGGACATTTCTGAGCAGAAAAATATTTCTCTGAAAATACAGTCCAGGCAGCGTTATTCCAGAAGTGCTTATGTAGACAAATCAAACAATTAGGCCCAACTTCAAAAATCATTTTCTTGGCTATCCGTTTTCCAGTTTTTAAAATGTTTGCGTTTCATAAACATTCAGAGTGTTGGTATGGGCATGAAATAAATTCAGATTTTGAATCTTCATATTTTGGTATTTATTCCAAACTTTCTTTTGTTCCGGATCACTGTGCCGGGGGGCTTATTTAATTTTTGACACTCCAGAGGGGGCTTAAAAGAGAGGGGGCTTATTAAAGAGAGGGGCTTATTAGAGAGGGGGGCTTATTCACAAGGATACATATAATCGTTTTTCATGAAAAGGATACATATAATAGTTTTTCATTTCTTTTACACAATGTTTTGCGGATTCAACATTCAATTTTACAAGTCAAATACATAAATTCGACACAGTTTTTTCTCCAATTATATCAAAAAGTTAACATGCAAACTTATTTAGCTCAATAAATGGAAAATCTTTGGTGACCTCTGGAATTTGATATAAGTGGGGGAGGGCTTATTTAAAATTTTGGATTAGAGGGGGGGGGGCTTATTAGAGAGGGGTGATTAATAGAGCTTTTACGGTATTTCATATTTTATTCTCGAAATTTCGTATTTTATTCTCTAAAGTTTCTTAGATTTAAGGACATTTGCTACCAAAAATTTCTTATGATTTTCTTATAGAAGAGTTTTTAGAAGAGTTCGTTTATTTATGCTAGAAGGGCTCCCAAATTACTTGGTAAGATCTCAAAGCAAGTAAAAGAATAACAACACCAAAACAGTTGCCGTTACCGTACAGCGTCAAAACATTTTGAGTGCAAATTACAAAAGTTTCTTAGCTGGTAGGGCAGTTTCGTAACTTTCGAAAAAAGGGAGCCTACCGTTTGTTATACATTAAGTGCAAAATATTTCAGCGTGACAAACTTGCGGAAAAAGACTTGTCCGAAAATTTATTTGTACGAAATATGGAGTTGTCCGAAAATTTGTCACGCCGAAAATTTTTGCTTAGATATGCGCATGCGCTGTGTGAATTGAATGCCAACGAAAGGAACCAAGACAAGAAATCTAAAATCGAATCTCCAGCACGTAACGAAAAATTATTGTAAACATGCAAAGTTTTTGAATAAAACCGTTTCCAATCCATTATTATTGTCATAAGTCAGAACATATGGTCAGAATAAATAGCAACAAGTTCATCTTCATCTGTCACGGTTTACACATGCTCTCATTATTGCTGATGTAATTTGAAAAGAATTCATATAAATATGGCCAAAATTGATGATGCTATCAAAAACGACATAGAACAAGAAGACCCTTTTGCAGATCTAAAGTGCCTATGACACCAACTACAATTTGAAGCACATATGCAAAAAATTGACGAATATGAATGGAAACAAGAAAATTAGTGAATTGTTTACTGTTCTAATTTAGAATAGTTTATGTTAGAAGGGACTAGACATGCTAGGGCTCTATTGCGAACTTTATGAAGGTGTTAATATATCTGAAACCTGGTGTGATTTTGCATAAATGATCCAAAGATTACATAATCAAAATGTTGTCCGAGAATTTATTTGTCCGAAATACCAAAAATGTGTCCGAAAATATTTTGGCCGAAGTTTATTGTCCGAAATTTTTATCTGCCGAAAATTTTTGGTTAACTAAAAATGGTGCAATTGAACTTACATCTCCTCCACAGTAGCCGCACAAACTGGGCACAAGTTTTTTGGGACACCTTGTATAAATTTTGGGGTACTGTCAGCCTACGGTAAGAACCCGCAAAATAGAAGCCAGTTTTTTTCAAAACAGCCTGTTTAGTTTCTTTTTAAAAGGTTATTGATCTGGAAACAGGCTGAAAAGTTTCTTATCACATGGTTAAGAAACAGTCAGTGATTTCAACTTAAATCTTTAAAGAAAACCCAGAGCAAGCACTATCGAACAGTATTTTCTTGTTACCTAACATTCTCTCTAAATTTGCTCAACCGTAGCATACATGTAGAAGGAGTATATAGATGGAAATGCTTTTGCATAAAATTTCTAAATATGTTTGGCACCTGACGTCAACAAAGATTATTAAATATGAATTTATTTGGGATCCTCCCATAAGAAACCTTCCTAAGATCAGGCTGAGAAGTTTCTTAGATGAGGGCACCATTTCTCAAAAAAATCAGCCTGAGATTTCTTATAAAATGGTTTTTATTTTGTGGGTTCTTACTTTATATTGATTGTTATTGGCTCCTTTCAAAAGAATACTGCACCTAAAGTTGTGCTGTCCTTTCAGACATATCATACTGTGATCAAGGTCTGACAAAAAGCGTTCAAAGCAATTTGTCTTTAATCATGTATCGAGATTTTAGGGTCACTCGTACTGTCCAAAACATTCGGATAATTTGGTATGAAACAAGATTTAGTGTTGTTAAATGTCTGCAGTTCTGTGAGTGGGTTTTAATTAGACTGGGTACACAATCTCTGTATGCTCCTTAGAACTGATTTGTCGCAAATACAGAGCTGGCCATTTAGCTAGCCATAAACAACAACAACAACAATGAAATTGAGGGACTAGTGTAGCTAGTCTAGGCTTTGAGGTCGTGGAGCATTTTATCAAGATGGATTATGGCTGCCTACAGGAATACAGCCATCTTGGTTCCAGACTTTTTAGTAAATTAGGGTATCGTAACTTTTGGCCCCAATTCTTGCATTTAAAGTTTCTTCTAGAGTGGACTAATTTTTTATAGTTGAATTTCACAATTTGTCATTATTCATTGAGGAATTTTTTGATTCTTACAAGAAAGAACGAAAATCATTAACGAAAATTATACTGTGTGCTGCTATTTGGCTGGTGATTCGCTTCGTATTTAAAATATTTTGCAACTCGCATCCAAAAATTGAAAAATTTCTTCACTTTGACTTCACCGCTGATTGCTTGTAGCAGAGTTTGTTAATTTTCAAGAAGATGCTACGACAGCCCCTTGCAAGAGGCTGCTTGTTAAAGAAATGAGTGTAAGTGCAAGGGTTAAGTTCCTTAGTTCAGACACAGAGTGAAACCTGTATTAGCAAGTTTGTGTAATATTCATTATTTTCATGGTGTCGTTTATGGCTGTCATTTTAGTCCTATTACTCGAACATTTGTGGTACAGTAAGGCCCCGCATTTAAGAAACTACCTTGAAAGAAACTTTTAGGCCACTGAAGAATAATTAACCCCCCTACTTATAATGAACTCTTGAGGCTCATACCCGAAATGAAGTTTCTTGTATTTTGATCAACATTAAGTTCAGGTCTGACTGTCTGGCTGGGGAATATTCCACTTCATGCAGGGCTCATAAGAAATTGCTACAAAGATGTCTTCGATTTAACAGATTTTTACCTGAATTTAAGTTGATGTACTCTTGACAATCAATGATAACACACACTTGGCTAATATATCTATACATAGCCCCATTCTGTTGTAACCTATTTTTCCAGGACTTTCTAGAAAATAAATTAGAAACTTAAGAAACTTTCAGCCTAAAAAAATGAAAAGTATCATAGATAAAAGAAACCTTTTAGGCTAAGCTGTGAAGAAGTGGTTCCGTAAATGCGGGGCATTACTGTACCTCCAATAGTAAACAAGTCTTTCGTACCGTGTGGGCATCACTCTAAAACTTCACTGCAGACAAAAGACTTTAGACAAAATAAACAAAGCTGCAGACATAGAAAAAAGACTGTTTCTAATGGTCATACCAGGTGACTCAGAGAAATCTATGCGCTTTTTGAAAATTGTGCAGAAAAAGCTATGAGACCACTTGGTAATATTTCAATTCCATCATCTTTCTAAGGCGTCAACTCGGTCAACTGTCAGAGTATAGACAAAAGTCCTGTTTCTCAATTTGCCTTCCAGAACGCTGCCAAAAATGGGCTGTTCATGTCATGTAGATTTTGAATTTTAGATTAAGATGTTGCAATGTAGATTATGAATAACTTCTCGAAATTAAGTAAAAAAACCATCAGCCAGGAATTGGAGTTGTAATTTCTCAAATCGATTGTACAGATTTCGTTGTAGGATTTTTAAAAAAGTGTCAGTTTTTTCCTTTTTTTTTAATTTTCACACGAGCGGACTTTTTGCGGTGATGTATTGTGTTGAGTAACTATAGTGATGTTAAACTTGGTGAGAGGAGATTTACTCCCGAATGCACGACGCACATTTTGTACAACAAACTTAGGCCAGGGCAGGGGTTGGTAGGCAGCTTCTCTAAAATTTTAGGCCGTTTTGCTTCCAAATGTTTCTCACGAGTTGCTTAGCTTTGTTAGTCAAGCCCGGTTTCGTAACTGTTGAAAAAGTGAGCCTACAGTGTCTTATAAGCTGTTTCTTGTAAAAAATAAGTGTGAGGTAACATTTTGCCAGATTTTTTCAATTTTTTTGGTGAATTTATCAAAGTCATAAAAGACATCGCGTTTTGCAGTAGATTTTTTGCCTTTTCATTTTAATTGAACTGTCAAATACGATGAAACCTAGCAGAGAATGGCCGTGTAACTTAGCTGATTTCAGTTTTCTCAACTAAAAAACCCTACAACGAACCCCATTGGGTAATCTTGTATATTTAGGATAGGGGTGCTCAAC